>JACTOM010000925.1:3924907-4151742 GCA_015832385.1 Elymnias hypermnestra
TTCTTTTAAATCTGTCAAACATTTATCCATGAAAAGGTTGAACAGCCATGGTGACGCAACACATCCCTGTCGAACACCTCTTTCGACAGGAAACCACTCCGTGTACGCTCCGTTTATTCTGACACAGGCACTAGAACCCTCATAGAGAGACTTCAATGCTTGGATCAGACAACCGCTCACCCCATACGTAGATAACGTTGACCACAGCTCATTCCTCACCACTCGATCATAGGCCTTTTCTAAATCTACGAACGCGCAATAAACTTTTTGGTGTTTAGCCAAACATTTTTCAGTTATGCACCGTAAAGAAAAGACCTGATCCGTACATCCCATTCCTCTTCTAAATCCCGCTTGCACGTCCCATATTTTCCCATCAGTTTCATTAATCACCCTTTCAATTAATATCTTTGCATACAATTTGCCGACGACACTAAGAAGGCTGATACCGCGGTAATTTTTGCACTCCTGCTGTGACCCTTTTCCTTTATATAGAGGGACAATTACGGCCTTGCTCCAATCTCTTGGGACTTGACCTTTCTCCCAGCATATATTGAAAAGGCAGTACAGCTGAGCTACCACAATCCCGCGGCCAGCCTTCAGCATCTCGACTGACACTCTGTCATACCCAGCAGCCTTACCTGATTTCATACCTTTTATCGCTTTCATGATGTCATCCATACTAATCTCGCTATCACTTGTCTTACATTCATTGCTATCCGCAGAGGCCATATTTACCTCTGCTTCATTTCTTTCAAACAAACTTTCAAAATGATCCTTCCATCTCTTCAATATCCATTCTTCTCCTTTTATTAAACTTCCATCTAAACTTCTGATTTTACAAAGCTCCGAGGAAGTAGATCTCCCTCGGGCAAATTGTATTGATTTCCAGAAAAACTTTTTGTTTGACTGAAAATCATCAGAAAGTCTCCTATCATACATATCACTGTATTCTTCTTTTTTCTTTCTTACAGCTTCTTTCACGATTACTTTCACCCTTTTGTATTCCATTCTTGCCTTTTTTACGTCATCATTCGTTGCCTTTTGCATTCGTTGGTTCGCTTTTGTAGCCAACCAATCGGACCAAGCTTTCTTCTTTTCACACACAGCTGCTTGAACATTTTTGTCCATCCACAAATTCTTCTCTTTCTTACCTTTCCTCCTTTAAAACAAGTACTTTAAATAGGTATAAAGATTTAATTTATGAACTGCTTCATTGGTTTAGTGGTTAGCATGTTCGATTACAGACATGAGGTCCTGGGGTCGAGTCCCGGGTCGGGCCAATTCGAAATAGATATTGAGTTTCCACCCCCGTGCCTCGGAGAGCACGTTAAGCCGTCGGTCCTGCGCCTGATCTCTCTCCGGTCCTGTCGGATTGCCGTCACGTCGGACTACGAGAGTGAAGGAATAGAGAGTACACTTTTGTACTCTGCCTGCCAATCCCCAGTGGAGCAGCGTGGTGGTTCTATGCTCTAAAAACCCTCTCTGGTATGAGTGAGTAGGCCTGTGCCCAGCAGTGGGATGTTAATGGGCTGCTACTTACTTTACTTTTTACTTTTCTTTAATTTGTAATTTTTTTTAATTACATATTTATTTTCCACCGCATACAATTTTCTGTAATTATTTAATGTTAGTAGAGGTCACAGAAGAGTAGATAAGAATTTTATTAAGATTAGTCTTTAAGTGTATTTTAGTCGGCTGATGATCTGTTCGTGGCGTCAGAACTGGCTATAGGGCTGCAGGTAAAAATCGGCATCGTGTGTCAGGTTTATGGCACACGGCAATACCTAGCTGTTCTGCCTTTTCAGGGTTGTGTGGAAGTTGCACAACATCTACACTAACATATTATTAATGTTTGTATTTATACATTAATGAAATATATTTGTATAAGATATTAGTATACTATAAGTTTATAATTGTACCACACATTATGCACTGAATAAAAATTTTTCTTTCTTCTTTCTTTCTTTAGGTGATGATGATGTGACTTGTCTAATAATTAAATTCAGAATTAGCAAGGCAGTGACTTTTGTCTGGTTAAAACAGCGTACTTACATTTGTCGAAACGTGCAGTATGTAGACAGCCTTAAAAGTCGTTCCATTAACAGGGCTGTCTCTGGCACGATAACCATCCGCGTTGCATCAATGAAACTAGCTCGCGTCATATAATTAGTCCTTTCCACTCCGTAAGATCACTTTCACAGTAACAGCAGCCCATTCTTTATAGAAATACAATTGTAAAATGGCATATTGTTCACTTGATCATAAGTAAATCCCGTTATTCATAGCAATGAGTTGCTTGTTAAAACAGCTGCTTTAAAAACCTCAAATCCTCGGGTTTCTACATCCCTCACTCAGGCAACGAAATCCTGCTACATAAAGTTAATTCCAACTGCTATTTTATTTTTGAGATATATTTGTATCAATGCAGTTCTTGTCTGAGATTTTGGTTTTGAATTAACTTTAAGTAAAAAGAAATATTAGATCAGTCATTTCCGTGATAGATCCTTGACATACGTTCCAATAGAGATACTGGGACAATTTGACACAGGCAGAGTAAGGTTTCTGTGTACGTTACCACTTAAACTAATGTCTCCCATGAGCCATATATTTGCTAGAGAAATAGCACTAACTTTTTGCTGGGAGTGCATTTACCTATTATTTCTAGTGATTTTTACAACCGGAAGAAACACTAACATATACGCTTCGAATTTCATATTCTTGTACAACCTTTAACCGTCCTTAGTGACTGATCTGTCAAAGGACAAAATACATAATCAAAAATAGCCGGTATATAAGATTCTGGGAGGGATTCCAGAAAAGGATATTACTAATACGTCTGAAAAAATACGTTCCAGGATGATGCGAAGTAGAAACAATAAGAAGTAGATTACCACCTACCCAATCTTAGACAGTATCATCATTTACCAACATGTGAAAAAACAGACAAGTGCTATCCTGACAGCAATGAAGAAAAATCTCTGCAGTTCTATTATATTAACTGAATTCAAAAAGTATTTTCAAAAAATGTTATAAATAAAGTCTAGTTATTTTGTTGTTGGGAGATTAATTTATGCACCCCGATTGTAAGGTAAAGAAGGTGGGACTTGGCGAAGGTGAAAACCTCGCAATGCCGACTAAAACCCAGTGGAATCCTTTTCAAATGATAATGAGATATCCGGGAATCACATCACACAAGTTTTACGAAAACGAGAAGAGATGCGCAAATAAACGACACCTGGAAATGTGGTAAAAATGGATCTTTCAGCGGTGAGCGGACGCATCGAAAGCGTTTTCCCTCCCTCTACTCCTCCTTCGGTGTGAAGACCGTCTCACAGGAGAGGGCCACTCTTGCCTAGCCATCATCACTGCAGAGAAGTGCGCCTACAACGCTCTCCAGCAAAAGTTCTAGGAGTAGAGTTCATCTGGCTTTTAGTAAAGATTCTTAAAGACAACGCTTATATTTGATAAAAATATTATTTAAATTGAAAACGCGGTAGATGTAACACCCCTTAATCGTTGTTTTGTTTACGCTTAATTTGCATTTGCACAATAGTGTCAAATCTAGCCGGTATGTGCGTTTCCAACTCAGGAGCAACGACCGTCGCGAATTCGCTATAACGGCGATCGTTGAGTATTATACGTTTAGAACCTCATTATTGATGTGCTACATCAGCACTCATGTCATTACAAGAAGTTTATATAAAAAAACCATTCCTACGTCATCTAACACTATTACTTCTTAATCTTCTTCTTCCTTTTAATTAATGACTGGTAAAACTGTATATAAAACATGTGAAAGTGATATTGAAAGGAGAGTGAATGCAGGGAATATGGTAAATGGTGCTTTGCACGCCTTTATGAATAGCCAGAGGCCATGGAGAGGTATTGGTGCCAACACTTATGCATGGTAGAGAAAGCACAAAAGTGCGGTAGAAATGAGAGCGTTGAGAAGTATGAGTTGAAACGGAGTGACAAAGTAAGAAATAGTGTGATAAGAGAACGTTGTGGTATAAAAGGAGATGTAGTGAGTAAAATTGAGAAAGGTGTGCTTAGATGGTTTGGGCATGTAGAGAGAATGAATGAAATGAGATTGACTAAAAGGAAGACCAGTGCGAACGTTCCTAAACCAAATCCAGGACATTCTAAGTAAGGGCCAAGGCAAGAGTAAGTAGGTAAGTAAGTAAGAAGCAGCCATTTAACGTCCCACTGCTGAGCACAGGCCTCCTCACTCCGAGGAGCGAGGGTTTTTAGAGCATAGACCCACCACGCTGCTCCATTGCGGATTGGCATAGTACACAAGTGTACTCTCTATTCCTTCACTCTCATAGTCCGATGTGATGGGAATCTGACACGACCGGAGAGAGGTCAGGTGCAGGATCGACGGCTTAACGTGCTCTCCGAGGCACGGGGGTGGATCACACCGCCAATTTCCCAACTTCGGGCAAATATTCAGAAAATCTTAATAGAAAACTCAAAATTGATTTTTGAATTGGCCCGACCCGGGACTCGAACCCAGGACCTCATGTCTGTAGTCGAACATGCTAACCACTAGACCAATGAGGCAAGAGTACTTACAACCAACGAACTTGTATAAACGGTTAAATGAGAATGGAAGGAGCGAAGGAGATATGCAAGAACCGTGGCAGGTAGAAGGACGTGGTCTCTGCCAATCCTATGGGAATGAGGCGTGATGCTGTGTATATAAGTACCAACCCACTGTGGACCTATCAACAACGTGGTGGGTCTATAGTCCAAAAATCTCTCACTTATGAATGATGAGGCTCATGTCTTGTAAGACGACAACCTCGGTATAAGTAATATAATACTTTGCATAAGTAAATGTTCGTTGTTTACATAACAGTGATATAAAATCATATACTATGTAATATAATTTATATATTAATGATTTATTTAGCTGTCAAAACAATCATCTCCAGTCATTTTTTACAGTATCGCCTGGTGTCGAGAATGTCAATAGATGGAGTTAATAAATAGTAATCATTTATGTAGCCATTGCATTATTTATCAAATTTACATATTTAATTTTTACTCGTTTAAGATGTTTTATTGTTAATTTTATGCAATCTTTGTATTTAAATATAATAATAAACTTTCATCTATAACTAACTGATCCGCGTAATTTCGTATGCATCCCATAAGTGACCGTGAAAATTTGATTACCATAAAAAGGTTATAGTGAGTCAACCTTAAAAGATAGACATATGAAGGCGTGGACTTTTTATTAGAACTTTCAAAGGGGAATAACTCTGTCATACAAAATGTTTGCCAAACTTTAACAGTTTACGTATCGTGAGGAACGGAAGCTCTCAAAAGGAAAAAATAAACGATTTTGAAAAATTTTCTTTCATTAGAGCACCTCTATTAGTCTTCAATATGTTAGATAGCTTATAGTCTTCCTCGATAAATGAGCTATCTAACAGAGATGGCATTTTCAAAATCGGATCAATCTTTCCTGAGATAAGCGTGTTCAATCAAACTCTTCAGCTTTATAATAATAGTATAGATTACATACACTTAACCTAATCACAATATTCATTATTGAATTTGTGTCAACAAGACCATTTGAATCGTCAGCTAAACACTAATTCTCGAAAGACTATATTCACAAAATTGTTCCGTTCCTTAAAGTTACCTCGTACAGCATAACATTTCGTAATATTGCACAATGTTTTTTTGATATTATTAAGTATTGCCACTATATTACTCAATAACTCCCAACACTTCAGTGTAGTTACCCAAGTTTCAATTAGCTTTCAAATGGCTCTGTAAAGTTTGCTCTTTTGATAGTTTATAGGCTGATCTTAAGAGACTGTTTCAAGTAACGAATGACAATAGAGACCATTAAGGATTATTTCAAATATTAGTCACACAATTAAAAAAAAACTGATTGTAAAACTGAGCCGTTTAAAAATTAACAAACTGATTCAATCAAACAATGATATAATGACAGATTGGTCGGCTTCGTTTGTAGAACTGGCAAAGCAAGTTTAGAAACTCTTGGCGGGCGATACCCCGTGGGAAAAGCAGGTAGAAATCCTGGCGGCAAATTTCCAGTGACCGTCTTAAAATTGACGAGGTACGTATACTCAGGGCCCTTGCCAACAGGGTCTTGATTCAAGTCTGGAAGGAGGAGCTCTAGTCTTCAAGTGCGGGTGAGGTCACGGTGGAGGAGATTCGTCCTCGCCTCGAGCAATGGCTATCTAGGCGACACGGGTCGCTTTCCTTTAGACTGGTGCAGGTACTGACCGGACATGGATGTTTCGGTAAGTACTTGCATCAGATTGCACGACGTGTAGTGTATCCTATCTTCCACCAGTGTGCAGAATGTCCAACATCCGCTGGTGTCCCTGATAGCAGCAGAAGTATATAAGCATAAGATATTTCTTTAAATTGTGTGGAGGGTAATCTAAAACCGATTGTGGTATCTTATTACAAATGATGTCTAAAAGTTCTTCTTGTGATAGTTGATGTTTCTTTGAATTTATCTTTTAGAGAAGCACGAGATCCTAATTGATTTATTGCACGTAGTGCTATTTTTTGTAAAAGAAACATAAGCGAAATACACCATTTTGACAGTTTCAACAATAGTGTATTGTCTAACTTTTCGAATAGTAGTATACCTAAGGTCTCTATCTGTGTTCTGCTGGAATTTGTCTTATTTGTTCACCATTATCATGTCTAACTTTGTGTTGATCCGTGTTATTAACAAGTTGGAGACCTATAAGTTCTCGTAACTCTTACTTGCGTTAGGGATTTTATAAGTCTCCTAAAAATACACGTGAGGAATGAAAATAATTGTACTGTGCGTTAGGGACCTAATCCATCCCTATTTTTTATGTATTTGAGTTAACCTTTAAGTAGGAAGCCAATATGTATATTTGTCTCACTCATACTAAAGGAACTTTACTCATTAGAGCCTACCGCAAGGAGTGACACAACACAATCATAGTCAAGGCACAATACGAAAGTCCTTCACGAGATCTGATAGATCGTGTTAATCCAAAACAGAGAGTGGGTGATATTGCTGTGTGTGATTGCAGTGACAGCGCCAAATCTAGCGTGATTCGTGCGCTGCAAATATGTTATGGAGCAACGACCGCTGCGGATTCGATCCGCAGTAACGGTGTCTTCGAGTGTATGACGACTAGAATGCCTTGGCTGATACTACAGCGATATCACGTCGTTTATAATGAAATAGGCCAACTGGTATGGTCCCGGGTTCGAGAACCGCAAATCTCTCTTGGAACGCCCGACAAGAGTTATTACTTAAACTAACCTGAGTTGAACTATTTACTCTTTAATTACCACCTTTCAGAATACTAGATTCACACTTACTTTCATAATTTAATCAATATACAGATTTTACTTTACAACGAATATATATCTAACTAATAGATTTTTTTTAACAGTCTCATTGGTCTAGTGGTTAGCATGTTCGACTGATATGAGGTCCGGGTCCCAGGTCGGGCCAATTCAAAAATCTATATTGAGTTTTCTATTAAGATTTTCTCAATATTTACCCGCAGTTGGGAAGTTGGCAGTGTGATCCACCCCCGTGCCTCGGAGGGTACGTTAAGCCGTCGGTCCTGCGCCTGACCTCTTTCGGTGTCGGATACCCATCACATCAGACTATGAGAGTGAAGGAATAGAGTGGACTTCTGTACTATGTCTGCCAACCCGCAGTGGAGCAGCGTAGTAGGTCTATGCTCTAAAAACCCTCGCTCCTCGGAGTGAGGAGGCCTGTGCCCAGCAATGGGACGTAAATGGGCTGCTACTCACTTAATACATTTGTATATTCGTAACATCATTTACGTAGAATGTCAGACACTAAGGTATTGAAAAAAATCTTGATTTCAAGGAGGTAATGAAACGATTTTTTTAAATCTCTCCAGTAATTTTAAGCTGGATAAAAATAGAAACAGTATCAGTGGATATCATTGTTATCCCTAGAATTTTGAGCTAACTCACCAGTCCCATTTTTAAATTCGTTGTACCTTTTGAATGGAATGTCCAATTTTAATAATTTAAAAAGTATATTACAGATATTGAAACGCTCTCTAATAAAATATTATAGGATAAGGATTAATACAGAGTTACTTTTATTAACTTTTAAAAAGTAGTTATAGTGGCCATAACTAATGTTGTTGAACATATGGTATCACGGACTTTTTGGTAGATAATACGTTTTATAATATAGAACATTTTTTTGTTCTATCAATAATAGTTTCCGCTATGACAGATTTTATTTGATGTGTGATTGTATTAATGGATTTTTATTAAGGATCCCTAATTTTTTTTTTGAGAAAATGCAGCTCTAATGGTTTAAAAATTTTTTAAATCGGTCTTGTAGTTATTGTGTGAAAACATTACAAACATACTACATGGGTACAAAAACACAAATGTTTCCTATTTATAATATTAATTTTGATTGAAATTGTTTAGTCAAGCTAAAGCTTATATTATTATTTAATATGTTTGTCGGAGGGAGGTCGTCTGTGGAATGCTGGCGCCATCTGTCTATCGGCGTGGGACACAGTCAATAATGGCAGTCCGGCGCGTCTCTCGGTAGTTCTCGAGTGGCGGTCCGTCGTAGCGGTCGACTGTTGAAACTGTCGCGTCCCTAGCTGTTATTACTAATGAGTTTGTGTAAATTGATATCGGGAACATTAAGTGATTGAACATTATAATCTGAGTTAATTAATAAAGTGTGTGATTGCACCAACGTTATCTATCAACGCCCACAATATGGAAATGGAAATTATGGATGCTATTAATGATGATGTCGACGGAGAACTCTACGCTTTATGCTCCTTTCTCTCTTATTCTCCGACATGTATATTAATATGATCATGTAACGATAGGTTATTTATTAAAAATAAACTTTTATTGATTATAAAATATATGTACTTAGTCTGTCCGAAATACGGCTAGCGCTGTTAACGCTGGGTTAGAGTGAGATAGGAGGAGTTCGCCTTCCGTTGGCATATGCGTGAGAGAAAGAGCAACAAAGCGGGAGAGTACACCCATAAGAACTTATCGTTTTAACAGATTACATTCCTATGTTACTCACTTTTCCTGTTTTTTGAATGATGGCATACGAGGCGATCGTGCATGCGAGAGCGAGGAACAAGCGATAGAGATACGCGATCAGCCTCATTACATTGTATATTACAGCAAAATTTTTTAAGGATGTTTTCTTATAACGTTACTACAAAAAACTATCCTCCGTTAACAGACTTTACAGAAGACTATTTCATTTATTTATTTCATTGTTTGGGATAGCGAATTGCACAAAGGCGGTCTTATCGCAGTAACGATCTCTCACAGGCATCCAGAATCGGGAGATGCAAAGAAATCATTTCAAAAACTGTTAATAAACACGATTAACAAACTACTTGTAATTTGTCCACCTGCATCTTCCTACGCCGGAATTCTAAGACCTTTAGGATTTGATATCCATTGGTTCTTCAAAGAAAACGCCAATGGAGATCTCCTCATTCTTAAATTAGTTAGCTGTCAATAGTAATTTGAGGATTGATCATATTATGGTAACCAAATAAAAAAACGATGATGTAGGTTGATAAAAGGGATGATATAATCATTAGAATTAAAAAAATGTCTAAATTCCGTTTGACTCTATACGAAGAGGCCGTCGACGTATTTCGTCGAAATGAAAATGTTGTATGTAGTAATAAAACAAAGGTAACAAAATCTTTCTGCATTTCCTCCTCCTTTCCTCCGAAACCTCGTTATTTCGACGGTCTTTTGGGTAACGAAAGTGTCTCCCTGCTTAGCGATCGAATAAATGCGTAATTTAGTTACATGTCTCAAATTTTCGACGCATGCGCGCTTATTTTATATGTCAAAATATTTGGCAATTTGTTCTGCAGCGTAATCGAAATCTGCAATTCACTTGATTCAATTTTTCATTTAACTCTTCTTATTATTATTAAAACTTATTTTCTTTAATTTATTTTAAATATTTTTGATCGCATATTTTAGGCTGAAATATAGTTTAAACTTTATTATTTACATTTTTATCGATCTTTCGATCTCGGTCCGATGAAAAATGGTATACGTAATACGGGACGAAAGTATGGTAACGAATGGGAATGGTGGGAATGGCATACTTTCTTCCCGTAATGCGTAATATAATATAAAAGAAATGAACTAAGTCAAATAGTGTCACAAATGTTTATTTATAAGGCCTATTTAGTGCAAGTGTAAGTGGAACTACAAAATTGCTTGCTAATTCGGAGCAACGACCGAATGCAAATGGTAACGGTGTCCAACGTTTACTAATGAGAAGTCAGACAAGGGGCAATTCATCAATCACAGTTTTTGTTCAGAGCATCGTTATTGTAAAACAAGCAATAGGTAGAATGAAAAAAATCTTGTTAATTATAACGGAGGTGTGAAAATCTTTATGGATATTAGTACGACGACAAATGTGTCGACAATGGGCAGTATTTCGTATCCACTATGATTTTAGGGCATACTTTAAGGTATGCTCGAACAAATAACTGCAACAAATTCTCACAGGCACACTCTCATTTATAAATGCTATTTATGCCCACGTAGTTCCTGAACCCGAGGAATTCAGAGGAAAGCCGACTCATATTCATTACAACATTTCGTTATGATAGAGTCAGTTTGCTGCAAGTTTCTAACGTCTAATTCTATCTCTGAATTGCCCTACAGCTTTAATCAGTAGTTTAATAAAGACTGACATATAAAGCCTGACATGCTGGGACAGTGCTGCTAAATCTAGTTTGATGCAACTGGCAAGAGAGGGGCATTACTAAAAACCATGCTGAAGAAACCTTTCAAATATCTAACAAAAAGGTATTAGAATTACAAGACTCTTACAATGTGTCTTATCAGCTTGTTTAAGGAATTATCCAGAAAAAAAAGTTATGTTGTATAATTCTTTCGTAAGATCTGGTTTAGAATATGGGAGCGTCGATTGGAGTCCACATTATAAAGTACACATTAAGCACATAGACAAGGTTCAAAAACTATTTTTCTGGCATTTGTCATATAGTGTAAACTAGCTGAACCCACGACTTCGTCTGCGTGGAATGTTTTTTGGGTAGCATTTTCATTAATTTAGGCAAATTGTTTTACAAATAATTGCAGTTGGAATTTCTTAAAATCCATTCTTAGCTGATCTCTACTCGGCAAAAGGAATATTCCTACCAAATTTCAAGTCTCTACGCCTTTTGGTTCCAGAGATATCGTGATGAGTGATTAGACACCTGGATATCTCATTTATATATATAGATATGGAAAAAAATTACCATTCTATTATGATTTTCTATTTTTTTTAATGCAATCTCTTAGCAATTGTTGTTAGATATCACGTTCTTTTTTAAACTTATCAATGGCATCCTGGATGCGCCGGAACTTCTCTCCAAAATTAATTCATCATCAATCATTTACCGAATAGACTCTCACGCAAAAATACTTTCAATATCTTCACCTCATGAACGCCACGCTCAAACCTAGGACAGTTTACACTTATCAACAAATTAGTAAATACATACAACACTTTACATAATAACAATATAGCTGATATATTTGGGGACACTACCAATATTTAAAAGGACACTTAGTTTATTTTCGTTATAATCCAAATCAAAATATTCTTTATTCAAGTAGGCTCAAAAAGCTCTTTTGAATCGTCAATAGTCTGTGCGTTGGTAACAAACCTACCACCGGTTCAGAAAGTTTATTCCGCTGAGAAGAAACCGGCAAGAAACTTAACGGTTACTTCTTTAAACATAGTTTTTGTACGTTAGATTGTGTACGTTGAACTGCCTCATTGGTCTAGTGGTTAGCATGTTCGAGTAAAGACATGAGGTCCTGAGTCAAGTCCCGGGTCGGGCCAGTTCGAAATCGATTTTGGGTTTTCTATTAAGATTTTCTCGATATTTGCCCGAGGTTGGGAAGTTGGCGGTGTGCTCCAGCCCCGTGCCTCGGAGTGCACCTTAAGCCGTCGGTCCTGCGCCTGATCTTTCTCCGGACGTGTCGGACTCCCGTCACACCGGACTTTGAGAGTGAAGGAATAGAGAGTGCACTTGTGTACTATGACTGCCAATCCGCAGTGGAGCAGCGTGTTAGGTCTATGCTCTAAAAACCCTCTCTCATATGAGGGAGGAGGCCTGTGCTCCGCAGTGGGACGTTAATGGGCTGGTACTTACTTACACTGTGTGTAGCTTTATTGTGCAACTGGAATAAGGACCATTCTTTGACATTAAAATAATCTTCAGTATTATAATATGTAAAATTTTCTTTATTTAGTATTAGTAATGCATTAGATATAATCTCATTAACCTGGTGTCGTTCCATTTGGTCTGCGACAAATTCGTCCACGGGGAATGATTCTCACTGAACCAAGATCACCTTCTTCTGGAGACGTAAAACCTTTCCAGTCTTTAATAAACCAAGAACGACAATGAATGTCAGCAATGTCTAAATTCTGAATTTATTCTGATCAGGTGTTATTTTCGTTAAACTTTAGGATATGCTATTGTTCTTTCTTAAATAGTTTCCGCAGCGCAGGCGATTTTTTGTTTAACTCCTTGCATTAATGCATTTTTCTTAGGGATCCCTATTTTCTTTGAGAAAGTAATATAGGATATGTCTGTATATCGCACTGCTGGGTACAGGCCTCCTCACTCATATGAGAGAGGGTTTTTAGAGCATAGACCCACCACGCTGTTCCACTGCGGATTGGCAGGCATATTACACAAGTGCATTCTTTATTCCTTCACTCTCATAGTCCGATGTGATGGGAATTCGACACCACCCGAGAGAGATCAGGCGCAGGATCGACGGCTTAACGTGCTCTCCGAGGCACGGGGGTGAATCTCACCGTCAAATTCCCAACCTTGGGCAAATATTGAGAAAATCTTAATAGAAAACTTTTGAATGGGACTCGAACCCAAAACCTCATGTCTGTAGTCGAACATGCTAACCACTAGACCAATAAAGCATGACTGTTGGGGTATTTCATTTAATTAAAGGAAATTTGCTTAGTTTTTCTTGCATTAATTTCCAATTTATTTATTAATAATGTTTCCATCCTCATGAGCCTTCACCGCAAATTGTACTGTATTATCAAAATGAAAGAGATAAAATATCAACTGCCACCTATACGTAAGAGAACAAGGGAGAGAATCATACTAAATTGCTCCATAATTGGGTAATTATTTTATTGATATAGTTAAATGCTATAGAAAGCCACTCGAATAAGAGGGTACTTTATAATTTATGGGGGTATTTACTCGTGCCCGTGACGTCGTCTGCGTAAAATGTCTCTGAGGTTATGTATTTACATTGAAAGCGTTGTATTTATCTATTGAGGTCTCTCATAAAATGTGTTTAGAATAGATAAAATTAAAACATTCAAGAAGACACAAAAAGCACTTTTGAATCGTCAGTAGTCTGTCCGTTGATCATACATCTACCAGCGGTTCGGAAAGTGGATTCAGCTGAGAAGGAACCGACAAGAAACTCAACGGTTACTCATTTTACTTTACTTTTTGTACGTTACAACGTGTATAGCTTTCATCTGGACGTGTCATGTCATTTAATAGGACATTTTTGACATATTTCTTAAAACTATGTGGAGGCAAATCCAGAAGTGAATTGGGTATGTTATTAAAAATGCGTATGCTCAACCCGACAAATGATCTCAGAACTTTCTTTACTCTAAAATATGGCATGACAAGTTTGTGTGTTTAGCTCTTTTTGCTGAATAAATGAATATTATTAGGGATATATAAAATGTTATTCATAACATAAAGAAATACATAGCATCACGCCTGATTCCCATAGGTGTAGGCAGAGACCACGTCCTTCCACTTGCCACGATCCTTGCATAACTCCTTCGCTTCTTCCATTCTCATTAAACCTTTCATACAAATTCGTCGGTTTAGAGTACTCTTGACCTTGCCCTCGTTTAAAATGTCCTGGATTTGATCCAGAAACGTTCGCCTTGGTCTTGCCCTTCCAACTTTCCAATTCACTTTTGACTCATAAATCCTTATAGTCAGTCTCGTTTCATTAATTCTCTCTACGTGTCCAAACCATCTAAGAATACCTTTCTCAATTTTAGTCACTACATCTTCTTTTATACCACATCGTTTTTTTATCACACTAATTCTTAATTTGTCACTCAGTTTCAATCCACTCATACTTCTCAACGCTCTCATCTCTACCGCATTTATTTTACTTATGGGATTCTTCTGCCATACCCAACTTTCACTACTATACATAAGTGTTGGCACCAACAGTCCAGCATGCCCAGCCAGTCTGGCCTTTTGAGACACCATCTGGCTATTCATAAAGGCATGCAGAGCAACATTTACCATATTCCCTGCATTCACTCTCCTTTCAATATCACTTTCACATTTTCCGTCTTTTGTAAATTTAGATCCCAAGTATACAAATTCTTTCACCTTTTCCACTTGATCCCCAATAATCAATCAAAATATTGCCATTCACCATAGATTCACCTCTTTCAAAAAGCATAACTTTAGTTTTGCTTATATTCATTTTCATTCCTTTTCTTTTCAAAGCTTCATTCGTAATATTTACCATTTCCTGTATCATTAGCAGATGATGCAAGTATTACTTGATCATCAGCGTAGAGTAAACATTTGATAAGTAATTCATTCATTCTTAACCTAAACATAGTTTCTTTTAAATCTGTCAAACGGTTATCCAGGAATAGGTTGAACAGCCATGGTGACGTAAAAACATTCTTATATTTTCACGAAAAGTTAGTTTTCTACAACTCTAAATACGAGAAATGTTGGTTCCCCAGATAAACTGTAATATTTTAGCCTAAAGTAATCTTTCATGTTATATTTTTGCTACAAAGTCCATCTCTTAATTCCCATCTATCTACTATATATGTAAAAAAAATATTAAAATGGTTTCATTAATTTAGACTGAATAAAATTCAGACATTCCCACAAACTTTCAGCATTTTTAACTGATTACGTTTTTTAAATATAAAATTAATCGAAAATGTCAATTTGTCAACGCATGTATTAAAAGATAAGATAAAAAAGTCACGTAATATTACCTCTACTTGGCATTTATTCGTGCAGAAAGTAATAAAAATCAGTAAAAAGTAAAACCAACCATTAAAGCGAAACCATGTTTGTATAACAAAGAGCTATACTAATTTGTGAGGCTAATTTTATTGGCGTTTACATTCGGAATTAACGAAGGGATACCAGACTAGATATTGACAAACATAAACGAAATTCGACTCTATTTATATTAGAATATAATTTCAAATCTTCCACAGCGTTAGCGAAAGCCCCTTTCAACAGAATAGTGTGAAAATTTTAGATTCACAGAACTATTTCATAGAGATCGTTAAAAGTTCTAATTAGGAATAAAGTGTGCGATGAATAATTATGAAAATTAACAGCACTACCATTAATTTAGCTTTGCCGTATATCCTATTGACTTCATTTGACTATACATTCACTTTGAGTGCTATCCATAAGGGTTTGCAAGTAATTTTTATAACAAATATGATCCAATAGCATCCAAAGACTATATAAAGTAAGTAGCAGCCCTTTAACGTCCTACTGCTGGGCACAGGTCTCCTCACTCTGTGAAGCCAGGGTTTTTAGAGCCATAGACCACGCTGCTCCACTGCGGATTGGCAGGCATAGTACACAAGTGCACTCTCTATTCCTTCTCTCTCATAGTCCGATGTGACGGGAATCCGACACAACCGCAGAGAGATCAGGCGCAGGACCGACGGCTTAACGTGCTCTCCGAGGCACGGGTGTGGATCACACCGCCAACTTCCCAACTTCAAGCAAAAATTAGGAAAATCTTAATAGAAAACTCAATATTGATTTTTGAATTGACCCGGCCTGGGACTCTTATTCAGGACCTTATATCAGTCGAACATGCTGACCACTAGACCAATGAGGCAGTTAAAAGATTATATATTTCAATCAAATTATAACTATACTAGCAATGTCCCGCAGCTTCACGTGCGTAGATACGGACTATAGATTTATTTTTGTTAACATAAAAGTTGTATTTCACTTCGTTTTAATAACTTTCTTTCGGATTAATAGATACACACTTACTTAATGTATATTTAACTAAATTGGGCGCAGACGATTAGTGCACGACCATCATTTGCCCCCTCTAGGGGTAGCCTCTGGGCAATGGGTGCGGGAGCTATTGCCCTTTTAGAGGAATTCCAAGGGAGGACAGGTGGCATGCCATTAGAATAAGAGGGATACAAAGAGAGGAGTCCTGTTGGCATAGTGTCGACGAGAGTGCGGACTTATTCCGATCCCGTGCTTTCATCAAGGAACGTAGGGAGAAGCAGCGTCTAGTTTTAGCCGCTTTTCCCCCTTGGCGTTGCGGTATCCATGAGGATTTCCCGACAAGAAAAAAAAATCTAACTAATACATTTTCATTTAATACAATTCATTACATCATTTTACGTAGAACATCTGAGATTAGTCAATTTAAAAATCCTTTACTACCTGTCGAAGGACTCTTGATCAAATGTGTAGATCATGTCATTGGTATCCTTGGAATATGACCTAACTCACCAGTCGCAGGCCCAGTTACAAGTTTCACAACAATTTTCTATAGATTCACATTTTTTATATCTTTTGAATGGATTGTCCGATTTTAGTGATTTAAAAATTATTTTACTTTTATTAAAACGCTCTTTAATAAAATATAATTTAATAGGATGAGATTAAATACAGAGGTATGAATAATACGATTTAATTATTATCGGCACTTTTATTAACTTTTAAAATGTGAAAAAGTAGTTATAGTGGCATAAACACATTAGTTGGACATATGACATGGCAGAATTTTTTGTAGATATTAATACATACTATAATATAGTAGAACATTTTTTGTTCTATCATCAATAGTTTTCGCAACGCGGTGACAGATTTTATGTGTCCAATTTTTTCACACCTTGGGTTACATTACTGCATTTTTATTAATGATTCCTATTTTTTTTGAGAAAGTAATATAGCTTACGTCACTCAGTGAAAATGCAGCTTTCTGATGGTTAAAACTTTTTGTAATTAGTTTGTACGAAATCGTAACAAACACGTACATACTTACAAAAACAGAAATATCTCGTCTTTATAATATTAGTTTAGATTAAGTAAAGCTAATGATTTCGTTTATTTGTTTGAAGGCTATTATCTCTTAACTGCCTCATTGGTCTAGTGGTTAGCATGTTCCACTTCAGACACGTCCTGGGTTCGAGTCCCGGGTCGGGCCAATTCAAAAATCCGATATTGAGTTTTCTATTACAATTTTCTCAATGTCTGCCCGAAGTTGGGAAGTTGGCAGTGTGATCCATTTCCGTGCCTCGGAGAGCACGTTAAGCCGTCGGTCCTGCGCCTGATCTCTCTCCGGTCGTGTCGAATTCCCGTCACATCGGACTATGAGAATGAAGGAATAGAGAGTGCACTTGTTGTGTGGCTGCCAATTCGCAGTGGAGCAGCGTGGTGGGTCTATGCTCTAAAAACCCTTGCTCCTTGGAGTGAGGAGGCCTGTGCCCAGCAGTCGGACGTTAATGGGCTACTTACTTTACTTACTTATTATCTCGGGAACTACTAATTCGAA
Source organism: Elymnias hypermnestra (assembly GCA_015832385.1). Lineage (NCBI taxonomy): Eukaryota > Metazoa > Arthropoda > Insecta > Lepidoptera > Nymphalidae > Elymnias > Elymnias hypermnestra. Next base: position 3,942,581 of record JACTOM010000925.1, read on the forward strand.
ATGATATTTTCATCATTGTTGGATAGACTTATGTTTATTTGACGTGATAACGTCTCATTATCCATAGAGAGGTAATTAAAAAAAAACCAATGATAACAAATTAGGGGGATACAGTTTGGTGTTATACACCTTCATTAGAAATATAGCTAAAGGGTCTAAGAATTTATTACAGTTTAAGGATCTAAGTAAAGACTGTAACACATCGCGGGCGGCGAAGTGAGAAGCTCCGATATTTTATACAGTAACTGTTACCCATTACGCGACGTATTCACGTACAACAGACTATCGTGTTTATTACACAGTCACCCCACATTCTCTCTCTCTCTCTCTTTTGGTACAAATTTTGCATCATAAAGCTTTGAAAATAGAAAAATTGTTGTATGTACATAAAACATTGACTCTTTTAATAAAAAGAGTGAAAGTACATCATATAACTTACGAAACCAAAACAAACTTGTTATAAATTCTAGTAGGCTGCATTAGATTAACAACTCATTTAAGGGTAACTGTATACGTTTCTATAATAAACTTCCACAAAACGTTCTAAAGATGTCAATTAATAAATTCAAAGTCTTTGTTAAAAGAAAGTTGATAGAAAAATCGTATTATAAGTTGCAAGATTACCTAGACGATAGAAACNCTACTTACTTTACTTACTTATTTTCTCGGGAACTACTAATTCGAAATGATATTTTCATCAGTGTTGGATAGACTTATGTTTATTTGACGTGATTACGTCTCATTATCAAAAAAAAAAACAATTGATAACAAATTCGGAGGATACAGTTCGGTGTTATAGCTACATACCTATCACCTTCATTAGAAATATAGCTAACGGGTCTAAGAATTTCTTACAGTTTAAGGATCTAAGTAAAGACTGTAACACATCGCGGGCGGCGAAGTGAGAAGCTCCGATATTTTATACAGTAACTATTACCCATTACGAGACTTATTCACGTACAACAAACTGTCGTGTTTATTACACAGTCACCCCACATTCTCTCTCTCTCTCTCTTTTGGTACAAATATTGCATCATAAATAGAAAACTTATTGTATGTACATAAAAACATTGACTCTTTTAATAAATAGAGTGAATATACATCATATAACTAACGAAACCAAAACAAACTTGTTATAAATTCTAGTAGGTTGCATAAGATTAACCACTCATTTAAGGGTAACTGTATACGTTTCTATAATAAACTCCCACAAGACGTTCTAAAGATGTCAATTAATAAATTCAAAGTCTTTGTTAAAAGAAAGTTGATAGAAAAATCGTATTATAAGTTGCAAGATTACCTAGACGATAGAAACGCCTGGGAGTGAACGAATTGCTCTAATTTTAATTAAAATATAGTAAACTAATATGTTATTGTAATGATGATGGTAAAAAAATACCCGGCTGAGTTTGTTGTGGGTTCTTCTCGTATCAGGGCGCGAAGGAACCCTCGTAACTTAAGATTTTAATCCTTTAATGAGTACCATCATCAGACGTATATTAGAATCAGAGTGTGGGAAAAAAATGTAATTTGACGATTCAAAAGTGCTGTAATATGCCTACTTGAATAAAGATATTTTTGATTTGATTTTGATTTGAAAAATAGTTGAAATAAAGCAATCTGCCGGTTATAAAGAAAATTTCAATATACTGATGATTTAAGAGGAATTCGTTTAGTTTATAATTCAATCTAAACTAACAATATAAAGAGGACACATTTGTGTTTTTGAATATATTATGTAAGTTTTCACACAAAAACCACTAGACCGATTTTAAAACTTTTTTCACCATTAAAAAGCTGCATTTTCACTGAGCAACATAGGGTATTTTACTTTATCGAAATAATAAGAATCTCTGAGAAAAATGAATTAATGTAATCCAAGCTGTGATAAATTTGTCAAAAAAACATTGATATCGCGTGCGCTGCGGAAACTATTGATGACAGAACAAAAAAATGTTCTACAATATTATACAACGTATAAATATCTACAAAAAAGTCCAGGATACCATATGTCCAACTACTATACTTATGCCATTATAACTACTTTTTTTAAAGTTAATAAAAGTACCGATAATATTCAAATTATATTATACCTGTGTATTAATTATTATTCTATTAAATGAAATTTTATTAAAAACCGTTTCAATACATGTAAAATACTTTTTAAATTATTAAAATAGGACATTCCATTCAAAAGATATAACGTATTATAAAAATGTCAATCTAAGAAAATACGTCCGACTTAGTATACTTTCTACTGCCACGAGATCTGGATTTACGTGGGTAAAACCACGGAGCATAGCTAGTAATAAATAATTCTACGTGAAGTGACAGCTGGGTTTGGGCTGCCTTCACAGGGCTCCACCCGTACGGTATAACCCTCTTTTGTGGTTTGAATAAACCATTAAAACTATTTCGGGATTATACCTATAGGGGTTTACCGCATACGTTAACTGGTACCCGTATTCGGGCATTTTTTAGTATTCTATTTTAGTGTACAAGCAATATTTCAATCGTTTTTTAATATAAAAAGCAACGACCTAACAAACTAAATAGAAAATGTTATTTATCAAAGGAACATTATTAATTAATTCATTAAGTTTCGCAGATTTTATGCGTTTTTTCTTTCATATACATTTTTTTAGGCTATAATATACAGTTTTCATAAATAAATGAGTAAACAACTTGTTGCTTAGTTACAAAGTCGAAGTTTGCGAGTTATTGAGTCAATATCTAACTTTATTTACAATTTTATGATACTTTCGATACCGGTCTGATGAAAACTTGTATAGACGCGGGTGGCAATGTCTTACTTTCGGCCCTGTGTAATATACTATTTTGTAGCAGTAGTAAATTTAAGGAAAACGAATACGACAGAACTCAATGGTTAGTCATATTGTTTTTTAGGTCTCCAGAATTTTCACAAGCCCACATTAAAATGTCTTCCAATTTTTTAATAAGTTCTATATATTGTAGAATATTTTTTTGTTCTATCATCAATAGTTTCCGCAGTGCACGCGATGACAGATTTTTTGGTTTACACCTTGGGTTACATTAATCAATTTTCCTAAGGGATCCCTATTTTTTTGAAAAAATAATATAGCCAATGTCGCTCATTGAAAATGCATCTATATAATGGTGATAAAGATTTTAAAATCGATCCAGTAGTTTTTGTGTGAAAACGTTACAAACAAATATACAAAAACACAAACATTTCCTCTTTATAATATTAGTTTGTATAGATAAGCACTTAGGTATCTCGCAGTACCGCTATTTGCGCAATTTCTATATCTAATCAACTGTTATCAACATTTGCTGACGCACGTACCACTTTAAGTATTCCGCATTCAATCATTTTAAATTAAGAGAAATTCTACAAACATAAGACAGAAGTTTAATTATTTTAAAAGATTTTTGTCTTCTTACGCCAAAGAAGTATAACTTCCAACACGTGTAAGCATACACACATTTTTTACATTTTTAAAGTGAACAAAAGTGACGATCAGAATTAAATTAAAATCGGACGTTCCATTCAAAAGATATAACGAATTGAAAAATGTCAATCTAATGCTAATTGTAGCGACCCTTATAACTGTGTCTTCGACTGGTGAGTTAGCTCATATTCCAAGGATAACAATGATACCCACCGATATACCTCTTCTGTTTTTATTTTTATCAAGCTAAACATTACTGCAGCGATTTAAAACGATGGATTTAAGGATACCTCCTTGAAATCAAGAATTTTCAATACCTGTACAGTATTTTTAAATTTGCTAATTTCGGTCATTCTACGTAAATGATGTTACGAATTTAAATGTGTATTAGTTAGATATATATATTCATTTAAAAATGTCAATCTCATAAGCCCCACTCAATAAACTTTCCATTTCCACGAAATCTACGTATAATCAGCAATAAAATTGTAAGCAGACTTAGCATCACGTCTCATTCCGATAGGGATAGGCAGAGACCACATCCTTCCACTTGCTACGATCCTTGCATATCTCCTTCGCTACTTTCATTCTCATTAAACCTTTCATACAAGTTCCTTGGTTTAGACTACTCTTGACCTAGCCCTTATTTAAAATGTCCTGGATTTGCTCCAGGAACATTCGACATAGTCTTACGCTTCCATTCTTGACCCATAATTCCTTTTTGTCAGCCTCCTTTCATTCATATTCTCTACATGCCCACACCATCTTAGCATACCTTTCCCAATTTTAGTCACTACATCTTCTTTTATACCACATCGTTCTTTTATTACACTATTTCTTACTTTGTCAGTCATGCTTACCAACGCTCCCATCTCTGCCGCATTTATTTTACTTTTATGCTTCTTCTGACATACCCAACTTCTATGCACAGGTTGTCTGGCTCTATTTCTAGTATCACACTATTTCATACTTTGTCACTCAGTTTTAATCCACTCATGCTTCTAAACCGCATTTATTTTACTTTTGTTATTCTTCTGCCATACCCAACTTTCACTACGATACAGAAGTGTTGGCACCAACACTCCAGCAGGCACAGCCAGTCTAGCCCTTTGAGACACCATCTGGCTATTCATAAAGGCGTGCAGAGAACCATTTACTATATCCCCTGCATTCACTCTTCTTTCAATATCACTTTCACATGTTCTACCTTTGGTAAATTTAGATCCCAATTATACAAATTCTTTCACCTACCACTTGTTCCCCATCTATCAATATATTGCCATTCCTTATAATTGTAAAGGTAACAGAGTTTTTGTTATTTAGAATATACCAAGGTATAGTTTCGTAAAGAGGCATTATATGTTTGCACAAGTGAGCGCGTATTATTTTCATTTAGTCACGGCTCCTCTTGTTATGAAATCCACAGCGCAGCTAACAAATTAATAACAACGTTCATAATATGCTTCGTGTGTATAAACAGTGGATGGAGTTTATAAATAATAGCTATATTGGTTTCTTCCTAATGCAACGGTGGAAAGATTTTTGACGTGTTCTTATAAATCCCTTTACACGTACTGCAAAATAGAACTGATTTAGTCGCTCCGCTTAAGCCAAGATAGCAAGCGATAGAAAAGCACGATCGGCTTAAATTTTCATCAATGTTTTCTTATGACGTTATCATGTAAGCTTGTCGTTCGTAAATCTTCTTTATTTACAGTCTAAGAGACAAGTGCGTTGATCTGTTTAAAGTTTATTTACCTCTTTTAGTTTCTAATAACATAAGGTGCGTTTCAAGTCCTTGCCTCGGAGAGCACGTTGAGCCGTCAGTCCTGCGCCTGATCTCCTTCGGTCGTGTTGGATTGCCGTCACATCGGATTATGAGATTAAAGGAATAGAGAGTGCACTTGTGTCAGTGCATACACTTGTGAACTATGCCTGTTAACCCGCAGTGAAGCTATGTGATGGGTTAAAAACCCTCTCTCCTATGAGCTAGGAGGCCTGTGCTCACAATTGGCACGTAACTAACACACATAACAGCTATAGCCAAAGCCTCTTTCTAGTTGAGATACGGACAAGTTAGAAAATGTAATTTCCTAAATTTAAGTAAAGCCGGGAATCTCACCCTGGAAGCCGTCATAATGTTAGACTATAGATAGTTGGATGAAATGTTGAGAGTTATTGTGCAATATTACGAAATGCAATACTACATAACTTTAACGAACGGTACAATTTTATGAAAACAATCTTTCCAGCTGCTTCGTGGTGTTGATGTTTTAAAGAGAAATAGTGCTAAATTGTATGAATTCAAATAATGAAGTAATTATTAGTATAGAACAAGTTTTGAATATTTAAATAGTGGAGAGAATAAAAGTTGTTACATAATGTGCGGTGGTGTTTTTATAATACATAGTATGATCAGTCAATAGTTAGTATATTTTTATACTACTCTCTTCTGTTCTTTTTATTTTATATTAGTGGTTGCCTAGTGGTCGAAATTCGACCATAGTTAATTTCAATTAAAAGTTTGAACAATATTAAAGTTCTATTGTTCAAGACTATACTTCTATAATCACGGATTTAATCTAGACATAAAAAAGTGTGGGTGTACTTATGTACATGCATTAGAAGTTATACTTCTTTGGCGTAACAAGATAAAAATCTTATCAAACAATGAAATGCATAAACTTTGTCTCGGAACTTTTAAATTATCAGTCATTATCATTGGATAACACAACTTTTAGCGCGAATATTTAATGTCTTATTGAAGTACACGCTTGATTGCATAAAAAATGCTAAATAATATATAAGCAACAGTTGGTATCTTCGAAATATTAACCATAAGCCCACGCCGTGGTTTTTGTTACTCGTTAAATCAAATACATCCATCTTTTGTTCACTCAATACAAGGCAAAGGCCAAAGATTTCAAAATAATAAACGTAAACTAATTTTAATCTGTTTTCTATAGTTGAGTCTGAAAGTTATAATTTAGATAAGGATGTCACGTTGATATTTTCAATGTCATAATATATCTAACAAGTAATATAATAAAATAATTAAGGTATTCTATAATTATAAAAAACTAAAACGTTGACTATAGCTAACTTCAGGGTGTCAGTTTTTTGTGACGGTGTGCACGCATCGTCAAAATTTACTCTTATCATTTTTCCCTAACGCGCCAAAAGAAGTATAACTTCAAAAATATATATTACCATTAAGCAATTCTTCTCTATATTTCCAACACTTATAGTTATAAGTGTTGGAAATTTTATACTACTGCGTAATTTTCGTAAAAAGTGTACAAAGTTTATACTTCACATCACATAACATTATAAAGAAGAAAGATTTGTATTTTTGTATGTAACTAATAAACTCAAAAAGTACTGGACCGATTTTAATAATTATTTTTTCATTAGAAAGCTACATTATCACTGAGTAACAAAGGATTAGTACTAGATTAATATAGAAATCTTTAGAAATTCCTATTAAAACCAACCGAAGGTGTAAAAAAATTAGCCATAAAACATCTTTCATCGCATACGCTGTGAAGAGTATTAATGATAGGACAAAAAATACTCGACAATATATCAATATCTACAAAAAACTTCGCGAGACCATATGTCTAACTATTGTAGTTACGTCACTATAACTACATTTTTACATTTAACAAATTGATCGAAATGCCGATCAAAATCAGACCGTGTTATCCATACCATTTATACATTTTTATCCAATGAAATAATTTAATTTTCAAGACTGTCTCAATACCTGATGATTACTTTTTGAAATATTGAAATCGGATATACCATTCAAAAGATATCATGAACTTAAAATAAAAGTACATGCCGGTGGCGGCCGCCATGCAGCGTATCGAGTAACTAACTCTACGAGAGAGGGGCAGTGCGGGAGAAGGGGGTGCACCATTATGAACTAGGTTACCTTACGCAGTGGACGCACGCGACATTGAATATTTCATTTTTATGCTTCACTTAAAAAGTTCTTTTCAGAGCTACTTAGTTTTAATATTAGGAATCGCACTTTTTCATAATATTTGTCAATTCATGGTCGTTTTAGTTATCATGCTTATAACTTAAATGTTTGTACATATTTATCCGTGCGAAGCCGGGACGGGCCGCTAGTATTTATATATAGATTCTATCTTTTTTCTAATCAAATAATGTTAAACGAGAAATAAAATGACTAAAAATAACAGTATTTTTAAATTAGATTTCAAGAGAGATCTTCAAAAATATTCATTACTCTGTACACAGATTAATAATATGAAATATTATAATTACATTTGAATCCTTCGTTTTGCTCCATTGAATAACTAACGTGATATTTAAAAAAAAGTATTAAACCGATACAAAATATTAATAAAATCAATTTTCATCTCGAAACTTCTTTTTAGATTCCTCGAATAGCGTAAATGTCGGTCTAAAATATTTTACAATCGTGTCATTGAAAATTGTACTTTATCAGAACAGAAGGAAAGTTTATTTTCGTTTGTATTGCAATAACCACAAAATGACTGCGCGTGTTGAGGTAATGACGCGTGAAATTGGCCGCTGTTGAATATCGTAGGCAACATTTTTCTATTTTTTTTTTTAGCAAATGTCTGCATGAAATGAATTATAATCAACACAACTGTATAAATGTATAATGTTCTGTAAGATAGAATATTAAAAGTGCGTGTGTACAAAGTGAACATGTCATAAGTGAAACTCCTTTGGCAAATTAATTTTTAAGTCTTGTTTATATATATACACATCTAAAACTTTAGATTTCCTAGACTTGGAGGGAGGGAATAAGGAAGATATGTTGGGAATTTAATGAATTCAATTGTCATTAAAATATTAAAAGAGTCGGAAATAAAAATAATTCATTGACATCCCAAGTGACGAGTGGCTATTTTTTTTGTCGATATTAGAAATGATTAATAACATTTTCTTTTTGAATTTATAATCAGGAAAAGAGAATTTATGAAGTATTTTTATTATATATGTCGGAGAATAAGAGAGAACGGAGAAGCATAAAGCACAGGGGCGTAGGGTTCTCCGCCGACATCGTCATTACTGGGATCCATTATTTAATTTCTTATTCTCTGGGTGTTCGTACAGTTCGACAATAAGCTCTTTGTTGTGTAACACTGTAAGTAAGTCATTAAAATTATTAAACGCATTTGTCTTTTTAATAGAAAGGGTTTTCTATTAAGAGTTTCCCAATATTTGCCCGAAGTTGGGAAGCTGGCGGTGTGATCCACCCCCGTGCTTCGGAGAACACGTTAAGCCGTCGGTCTTGCGCCTGATCTCTCTCCTGTCGTGTCGGATTCCCGTCACATCGGACTATGAGAGTAAAAGAATAGAGAGTGCACTTGTGTACTATGCCTGCCAATCCGCAGTGGAGCAGCGTGGTGAGTCTATGCCTTAAAAACAACCCTTCTGTAAAAACCCTCTCTCATGCGAATGAGGAGGCCTGTACCCAGCAGTGGGACGTTAATGGGCTGCTACTTACCTTTATGTGTCTTTTTTGCAAAATAATTAGCCTAAAATATTAAAAAATGACTTTAGAATAATACTTTTCAAGACTTTTGAAGTCCACGGTGAATACTCTATTTGCAGTGAAAGTTTGCAAGGAGCTCTTTGTCTTTTCTGAGGCTCTAAATTATCTTTAGACTACCTTTGCTCTTCATTTTAAAACACAGTTACTTTCATATTTATTATATTTGTAATCATTGTTATTATACAGCCTTGATTTTTTTTACAAGGTTCTAGGTGTAAAAATCACGATACTTTTTTTTTCGCATTAAATAGCTTTGTCTTTTCTCAGGCTCCAGAGTATCTGTATATCAAATTTAATTTAAATCGGTTCAGTAGTTTTGCCGTGAAAGCGCGAAAGACAGAGTATCTTTCGCATTTATACTAGTAAAGGTAAGGTAAAGTAGCAGCCCATTAACGTCTCCTTTTGCAAAGGCCTCCTCACTCCTAGGTGAGAGGGTTTTTCGAGCATAGCACCCCACCACGCTGCTCCATTGCGGATTGGCAGGCATATGTTATTTCGCTGAAAGAGACACATGAGAGGCAGTGGGAGGAGTCTATAGACGCTCCTCTTCTCCGGCGCAGGCGGTTGATTTGCGCTGCTCCTACCCCCTTTTCTAAGTTCCCAGCAGGAGTATCCCGGAGTACCATGATAGATTGCGTCACCCAATCACGCTTTGGTGCTCCACTAAAGGATGGAGAGGGTATCGCTGGGTTTTTGTGGTGTATTCAGGCTTTGCCAGCGAGTTCCATAAGCCCGTTTAGAGGTAGTCTGACCTGGGTGCGTAAAAAAAATTCCCTTCGTGAAAAAAAAGGCACAGTACACAAGTGCACTCTCATACTCCGATGCGACGGGAATCCGACAGGATCGGATAGAGATCAGGCGCAGAACCGACGGCTTAACATGCTCTCCGAGGCACAGGGGTGGCTCACACCACCAACTTCCCAACATCGGGCAAATATTGAGAAATCCTTAATAGAAAACTCAATATTGATTTTTGAATTGGCCCGACCCGGGACTCGAACCCAGGACCCCATATCTGTAGTCGACCATGCTAACCATTAGACCAATGAGGCAGTTTATATTAGTATCTAAGGATAATAAATTTAAGCTGACCAGAAACAGTATTATGCAAACTAAAAGTATTAATATTAGTCCATTTTAACTACTAAAAGCCTAAAGCCAACGTTCTTGAGGGCATGCTAATGACACTAACAAGTTCGACGTACAGTGTACCTGTAGGTAACAACTATTAAATCAGATAACGAGCTCGCCCTCCGCTCTATTGTGAGGGCGAGGGGAAGTAGAATTTCAGGGTTTGTTACAACGAATTCATTTTATAACATTAAAATTCGATTCTTTTTCAATTATATATACATGATCGTGGATGCTACCTGGGGACCAGGAACGGAGTAATTGAGGTAAGGTTGGACAAGAAAGGGCAACGACAGTTAACAAATTTGTTTCACCATTGTCTTTCAAATAGATAGATAGATGTTTATTGAACACCACGAAAATAGGACGAAAGAAAAATACAATAACTTAAAAATAACTAAATTCAGTGTGCAACTGGGCGGTCTTATCGCTAAATAGCGATCTCTTCCAGATAACCCTTGCGGTTAGGGAGACAGTCAAAGAAGAGAGAGAGAAGGTAGGCGGTGTTACTATAGAAATAGATATTCATATAATATGTACATAAATAAAGATATTTATAATAATACAAATACATTCATACATACATAAAGCATTATGCACGTCCATGTCAATATATACAGAGTAATTACAGATTAATAAATGCAGAGTTAGTAAACACCCCACGCTTTTAGAACATGTTATGCTAAGAATTTACTACAATTTTTAGTTCGATCTATGTTAATGATTTAGAAATAATCTCGCTGGTAGTTTAATATATATGTGAAAAAATTAAAGAAAATTAGGTTTCTATTGACTTTTTTATTATTTTTGGATTGTCATGCATCTTTAACAAATTCCTATTATGTAAAATTATCTTTTGTAAACTGATTTTACAGACTAATTTGATTATCTCCAATGAATACCGCTTATTCGAATAATAAGCCTCACTGATGTTTCTCCTGATCAGATTCCATATATTATAGTATATTTTTCAAAAGCCGTTGTTGCAAATAAATGGCTGAGGTTTATTAACAAAAGAAATCTGTTTTATTAAGCTTTACTTACTAAAGTTATGGGCTCTCTTATCAAACCAATTCGCCGTAGCAAGACCGCACTAAAAGGTGTTCCCCTCTCTCTATTAGTAGGCATGTTGTACTTCCCGCCGTTGTATAATGAATGCTTTTCTATATACCTACTAAACACTTATATATATTAGCTAAAATGTATTTCTAGGCAGACAAGTTATGGCCATCCATCAGAGGAACAAGGCGCTGTTCGCCTTCCCAAATCACACTTTTCGTAACGCTCTCGCCACTCATCCACAATCTTATTCTCCAAGTCAAGCGTGAATAAAGAAGTTTTACTTCAAATATCAATTCTAAAACATTCTTTCCTTAAGAAGACTCATTTAAATCGTAATTGATCTGTCCCCTGGTTACTAATTAACCGTTGTTAAGGAAAGTTGATTGTAGTGAGATGGAATCGAAAAAATTACAATTTTTGAATAGTTTCGGAGATTATTGCGGTCAACCATAATAACAGGGGGATTAAAGGAAAGAAAGCATTAAAACTTTATTCAAAGCAGTTAAATTTGATGAAACAGTTAATTGAATTTATTTTCATTGATTGCACAGTATTTAAGCCACAGCGAGTGTTTTAAATGCTGTGCAACCCCCCCAGGACCTTAAATACAATTTACGTATACGTATAATAATAAATATTTTTTATTGTGCACCTTAAAAGAAAAAATAATGATCACTAGATTTATATAAGTAAATGTATAAAAAGACGGTCTTATGGCATCTCCCACACAACCACAAGGAAAAGGAGATGGTGCAAAATTAGATAGATGGTGCACAAAGAGTTCATAAGATAGGTTAAGGTAAATAGCAGCCCATCAATGGGCCTGGCCGGGAGGAGTCACCCGCTTGTCATCAGCGTGGTGCAGCTGTCGATTCGGCGCATCACACTATGGCAGAATGTGCGGTCTGAGGACCTCAGCGTCACCTCCTGGTGGCCTTGATCGGCGGCGACCTCTCGTTGGGGAGCATTGTAGGCGCGATGCTCTCCAGTGAGAGATGGTGGGCGGAAGTGGCCTTCTTTAGCGAGACGATGGTCTCGCTGAAGGAAGCCCACGAAAGAGAGAGGGGGAATACTCCCCCTCAACGCCGAAGGAGGCGGAATACAAGGCGGTGCATGTTTGCGCATCTCCTCCCGCCTCCGTGAATCTTCCGTCGGACACATCCGGGCCACCGGGGCAGAATGCGAAAGCTGGTGCCTCACTAATGGATGAAGAGAGTACCGCTGGGTTTTAGTGGGTATTGCGAGACCTTCCATCGCCGAGTCCCACACTCCTGACTGGTCAGCGTTCAGTGTTAGTGCGTAAACTGCACTTCCCAGCGACAAAAAAAAGCCCGTCAATGGGCCACTGTGGGGCACTGGTCTCCTCATTCATTTAAGCTGCTCCACTGCGAGTTGGCAGGCATAGTACACAACACTCTCTATTCCTTCAATCTCACAGTCCGATGAGACGGGAATCCATCACGACCGGTGAGAGAGATCAGACGTAGGACCGACGGTTTAACGTGCTCTCCGAAGCACGGGGTTGCTGCACGCCGCCAACTTTTCTTTAATAGAAAACTCAATCTCAATTTTAGAGTTCGAATCCAGGACCTCATGTCTGTAGACGATCACTAGACAAATGAAGTAGTCAAGAGATTAAAAATACTAATAATAAATAGAGTAGTAGTAAAGGAAACTAGTAAATCAAAGTCTAAACCATTTGTTTTCGATTTGCAATTCCATAACTGTGACCGAAACTAGGGGGAAATCCTTGTGGATTATCCGCTGGAATAGGGATAAGAGATTAAAACCCCTTCAAAACTATTTACATAATGTGTATTTTGACGAATTAAATAAAAAGCCTGCTTTTATTAGTTTATCACTAAATTATTGGAGTATTCAGTTGCTGCTGTTGGTAGATAAACACCTTTCACATTAGTTCTTAATTTATTTACATTAATTTACTTAATTACTAGCCGTTCCTCGTATAGTTCTTAATCCAGTGTAAATATGGGAAAAAACCCTTTTTTAGCGAAAACCCCTCGCAAATTGACATATATGCCGAATTTTTAGAGATTTTACAATAATTTTATGCTTAAATTTATGTCCAACAAATAATTCATCATTAAAATGCCTACAGTCAATTTTGGTCAATTTTGAAGAAAGTAGAAAGAGAGAATGAGAATGTTGTGGTCTAAAAGAAGATATAGTGACTAATTGTGAAAGGTATGCTTAGATGGTATGGGCACGTAAAGAGAATAAATGAAAGGAGACTGACAAAAAGGATTTATGAGTCAAGAGCGAATGGGAAAGTTGGACGGGGCAGCCCAAGGCGAATCCAGGAAGTTTTAAATAAGGGCCAGGTCAGGGGTACTCTAACCCGTGGAACTTGTATGAATAGTTTAATGAGAATGAAAGAAGCGAAGGAGGAAGAACGGGTCGTGATAAGTGGAAGGTCGTTGACTCTGCCTACTCCTTTAGGAATGATGTGTGATGCTGTTTATCACTAACAACATCAGCAGCGAATTACCAATATATAATATCGATAGGTCACGTGATCACTACGTAGCGTTATCGTACTTAGAATATAATCTTGGCTAAGGGAACAGTAATGCTTCCCATATAAGTCATTGATAATAACAGCATAAATACATTTTAGGTATATAAAATAGTCTTACGTTTTTAATTAGGTTGAATAAGCAATAAATTATAACAAATGCCCGAGGCGGATGCAGGGTTTAATCCCGATGGAGTAATTTCAGATAACCGCTGACGGCGCGGGGTTTTAACGCTTTGATACGCTGTTACCGTAATTGGCAATCCCGCCGTGAGCACCCAATTACTAACTTCGATTGTTGTTTAATATTTCATTTAGACAATTGTTTCGTTAAAAACAATCTATCACGTTTATTTGGAAGTAAATGTTACTGTATTTAAATTTGCTTTATCGGAAAAGAAACATGAAATAACTGACTTGTCGTTGGACATATTGTTGATGTGAAATATCGAAACAATTTCGCTGTAGAATATATATGTTAAATATATTGAAAGATTATATTTATATTTTTTAAGGTATTTCCCTCAGGGGTCTTAGGTCCGATTTTATTCTTTGTTGTCATAAATGACTTAAGTGAACACATAAACTCAGCATATTTTTTAATATATACAAATACATTATAAAACCATATATTATCAGACTCAATGAATTTCCACATCGGATTCAATTCAATTTCAGATTGATCCGCAATAAATAATTTGCCATTGAATCTAACAAAATGGCAACATGGATAATATTTTGTTAGAGGAAGTGGACAAAATTAGAGAACCAGATCTTAGAAAATTAGCTGTGTTATAATCTGCATATTGATGAAATGATCTGCAAATCTTACAAATTGTTATTTGGAGCAACTATAAATAATTTCAATTTAATGCTACCTTTAAAACGGTTTACTATACCTTAAATCGTAATCCCTCAGTAAATGACTGCAATATTTGAATCCATTTCCTAAAAATTTGATAACTAACTAGATTGTTTTGCCCTAAAGCTCAATTTTTTCGACATATATGTAAACTTTGCTAAGGAATCGCTCTATTTATTAGTAGTAATAACATGAAAATCTGTACTGTAATTTTCATTTTATAATATACTAGCGGCCCGGTACGTGCTTCGCTACGTATAAAGTTCAAAAAAGTTCGTAAGTATGAAAAAAGTTTTAATTTGACAGCACAAACCCCATTAACAAAATGATCTGCTATTTATTGAATTCATTTGTTACAAAAAATGTGATAAATGAAAAACAGCTCGATCGATTTCGTGCAAACTTAACATAAACCATGTACTAAGTAGTCCGAACAAAGCTCAAAGATTTGCTTTGGATAGGTGAGCCCTTTATAAAATTACAACGAAAAGTAGCATTGGTTTTTATATATATAGAAGACAAAATGAATAGCCTAAAACCTACAATTAATTCCGCGTCGAATGGTTATGTTCTCATGCCGATTGGTCCAGTAGTCTTCAAGTTTATCGATAACAAAGAAAAATAAGTTGCTTATATATATATATATATATATATATATATATATATATATAGAAGATAGATAATGATAATGATATCACATTGAGTAAAACAAAGAAAACCGATGTTGGTTGTGCTAATATCTAGTGTTATATGTAACAAAACTACTGCAAGTCAATTTCTACTGTTCTGTAAATTAAAATAAGCATGAAACACTAAATTATTTATCTCAATGACCGTTATAGACTTTGAAATAATCCAGCCTGTTTACCGCAAAGAAATAGTCAGTTTTGTAAAATTTGTTCAAGAAGTTTTTGTATATATCTCTAAAAGAAAGGCCGATAGAAGCGACGTAGAACTTTCTCTTATAATGTGTAAGGAAGTAGAAACTATTGTGAGAAGGGTACGTCGATATGTGAGCAGGGAACCTTTAAAATAGACATGATCCTTTTATGTGTGTACCATAAGGACACTGTATTATAACAATGATGGGGAGCGCTTATAAATTGCAGTCACGTGCCTCATTGTCAGTCAGGCTTCATCCTCTAGAGCAATGTTCAAGGGATAATAATGTTTTTACCTATCCATATCAATGAATAACGAACACATTATTACTATTATACTCTACACTACACGACTAGGCATACATACGGAGCGAAATCCTTACAAATTGTAAATCGATGTTCTGAGCCGCTGTTTGTTCGCGATGAACTCAAAAACTACTGAACAGATTTTCATGCAATTCCCATTAATAAACAGAGTGATTCATGAGAAAGGATTTGATATATAATTTGTCAAGGTTATGTGTAAATTGTTTAAAATACGATACTTGTTCAAAATGTCGGAAAAAATCAAGCTGCTTGCGAGAATTTATCGTATCCGCTGCCTAATCATTTACAAATATAACAAAACAATGTATGGTGCGATTATTCCTTATATGTTGATCTACAAAAAAGTCCACTATAGCATATTACTATGCCTTAAGGATAACTCGCCACATCCATTTTTGTTTTCAAAACGTTATGAATTTTGAAACGGTTTTTATAACAAGAATCCCTAGTTCGCTTTTATGTTATAATATCGACATAATAAAATATCTTTAAAATTTTAAATAAAATAGACATTTTATTACATTAAAAAACTAATTTATTTCTATATACAAGAATATATATAATAGAAGGCCTCGCTGGTGTAATGGTAAGAGTACTCGCTATGTTAATAAAGGTCCCGGCTTCTTTCGCCAGTTTTGGCAATTGCATTTTCTAATTTACCTAAGTCTGGACAGGTGGGAGGCTTCGGTCGTGGCTATTTACCACCCTAGCAAAGACGTATTGCTAAATAAAACGTAAGCGTTCTGGTACGATGGTGTGTAGTAATTATAAGAGGCAAATTGCCTCTTAACAGATTAGCTCGCTTTTATCGTTCATTATATCATCACTTATCATCAGGTTCGATCACAGTAAAAGCTCTAACCTTTCAGGAATAAAAAAATAATAAATAGAACTGTAACTAATGGTTTTAACCGCAAAAATAAATCCCCGAGCAAACAATAAATGTTTGCAGAGACGAAGTTGTTTGCGTGAACTTCGCGAACTTAAGAAACTTTCACTGGGCTCTTTCTAGTGTAACTTTGTTTGAAGTTTCGACATGGCAAAGTGCTTAAGCTTGTTAATAAACAGCGAAGGTTTCCTAATTGTTTTCCTGAAGTGGGTAAATTGGTTTGTAATGTAAGGAAACGTGATTTTCTTTTGACTAAAAATAATATTCGCCCTATACTGAAAATATTGCTATGTATATGCTGTTTTTTCAATATAAATGCTAAATAAATGACAGTTCACTGCGTATATATATTAGAAAACTTGTTGTATGTATATAAAAACATTGACTCTTTTAATAAAAAGAGCGAATGTACATCATATAACTTACGAAACCAAAACAAACTTGTTATAAATTCTAGTAGGCTGCATAAGATTAACAACTCATTTAAAGGTAACTGTATACGTTTCTATAATAAACTCCCACAAGACGTTCTAAAGATGTCAATTAATAAATTCAAAGTCTTTGTTAAAAGAAAGTTGATAGAAAAATCGTATTATAAGTTGCAAGATTACCTAGACGATAGAAACGCTTGGGAGTGAACGAATTGCTCTAATTTTAATTAAAATATAGTAAACTAATATGATATTGTAATGATGATGGAAAAAAAAAAAATACCCGACTGAGTTTGTTGTGGGTTCTTCTCGGATCAGGGCGCGAAGGAACCCTCGTAACTTTAGATTTTAAGCCGTTCTTGAGTACCATCATCAGACGTATATTAGAATCAGAGTGTGGAAAAAAATATAATTTGATGATTCACAAGTGCTGTAATATGCCTACTTGAATAAAGATATTTTTGATCTTGATTTTTACTTACTTACCTCTATAAAACCTGTGAAGTCCTTACTGTACGACAACTATTTATTTTACATATTATCCTTCATCAACACAAAAACACATCTTATTATGCTTCATCAAATTCCCGGACGAAAAAAGTTTGCACGATAAATATGGTCAAAACTGACTTTTACGAAACTATTTTTTCTTTACTTGGGTTCTGTACAATTAACCAATGCAAGAAAACTGTAACTTTATTTCTGAGGGATAAGTGTTATGAAGAAACAGAATATCTTATTGAATACATCTACTAAAAAAAAATCACACGTACCTACACTTTATATATGCACATGCACTACACTTATAGAAAGTTTATATGACTATACTCGTGTATAATAAATATACATACTAATAATACAGAATTCTTATATTTCCTACTACCGTTATTTCATATTACACATGTCATTTCATCTCGTATTGTAAAGAAATATATAGTAATTAAACAGGTGGGTCTAAAAATGAACATGGATAACACAAAAGTTATGTCCAATATCCATGTTCCGCTCCACCCAGTCATTGAGAACTCAGCACTCGAAATTGTAGACGAGAACATACCTGGGATGCATAGTCCAGATAGGTAGGTCCAATTTCGACAAAGAGGTTAACCGCCGAGTCCAACTCGGTTGGGCAGCGTTCGGGAAACTACGGCAGATCCTTTCGTCCAATATCCCTGTATCTGAAGACAGAGCTCTTCAAAAAGTGCGTGTTGCCAGTAATAACCTACGGCTCCGAAACGTGGTCGCTAACAATGAGCTTCATACGAAAGCTTAGAGTCACTCACAGTGCGATGGAGAGGGCTATGCTCGGAGCTTCTCTACTCGATCAAATCAGAAATGAGGAAATCCGTAGCAGAACCAAAGTCACCTACGAATCACGAACCTGAAGTGGCAATGAGCGCGGCACATATTCCGACGGACCGATGGACGTTGGGGCCCGACGGTGCTGGAGTGGCGACCTCGCACCGGGCAGCGCAGTGTAGGGAGACCCCCCACAAGGTAGACCGACGACATAAATAGGGTAGCCGCTGAATCCAGGCGGCGCAAGATCGGGCCTTGTGGACATCATTACGTGAGACCTATGTACAGCAGTGGACGTCCATCGGTTGAAGCGACGACGAAGGCGACGATATAGTAATTATAGATTTATAAATATAACCCTTTGGCTGGAGGGGGGAAAGGAGCAAGTCATCGTTGACACGGGTTATTGAATAACCTAGCAAGGATGGCTGCTTGCTGAAACCAACGATTATTTTAAGCAAAAAATATATAGGTTTCATTTATATTTCATGAGTATTATGTCAGTAGTTTTAAGTTTTTAGATTGTGAAGTGGCTATAAGATCATTGTAAAATTCTGTAGGTTTGATAAATAAATAAGTTGAGGTTGTGCTTCACCCCCGTGCCTCAGAGAGCACGTTAAGCCGTCCTTCCTGTACTTGATCTCTCTCCGGTAGTGTCGGATTCTCGTCACATCGGACAGTGTAGAAATAGAGAGTGCACTTGTGTACTATGCCAGCCAATCCGCAAAGTGGAGCAGCGTGGTCGGTCTATGATTTAAAAACCTTCTCTCCTATGAGTGGGGAGGCCTGTGTCCAGCAGTGAGACGTTAATGGGCTACTTACCTTACCATTTATATAAAAATCTATTGCTCTTAGTCTCGCTAAAACTCTGAAGCAGATGGACTGAAGTCCAGGGAAGGTTTAAACGGTGAGCAAATATGAAAAAATGATTGGATTGTAATAAAAACAACAATTTCACTTTGCCCTTAGAAACCGTATCTAACCGTCAATGTTTGATGTTCGTCCCATCATGCAGAAATCAAACAAAATTTCAAACAATACTTTTCTTTTTGATATTTGACATTGACAACCACCAATTTCCGATCGCAACTATAATATTTTACCGACTTTGGCGGGAATAAAGTTAAGAATTATTTTTTTCCCGTTAAGTTTTGGCCACATTGTTTGCTTAATTTGCAAAGTTCTGCAATTTTCATTTAGCTTTTTTTAGCAAATTTAAAAATACCCTACATGTATTGTATTGAAAGAATGTTTTAAATCGGTCCAGTAATTTTTAGCATGTTTATAATAAATTGTAAAAAATAAAAACAAAAATTGAAAATGCAAATCATCTTATATATAAAATTCTCATGTCACAGTTTTCGTACCTATACTCCTCCGAAACGGCTGTACCGATTCGTACCAAATTTTATATGCGTATTCAGTAGGTCTGAGAATCGGCTTCTATCTATTTTTCATGCCCTTAAGTGATAAAGGTTGTTCACCCCCAAATTTTGGGACGAAATTATTATTTTTTATTTTTTTGTGATACAGCATACGAAAATACATACAACCCTAAATTTTCACCTTTTTATCACGAACCCCTATTTTTTAACAGCGACAATAGTAATTATATGGCAAAACAACGTCTGCTGGGTCAGCTAGTTCTTCTATAATATTAGAGCAATGAAATTTATTTGTAATACTTTATTGTCTTAGAACTTCCCTTTACACGACATTTGACACTATGGAGTTCGACTCTGGATACATTAATTACTTTCTCTAGATTGAAATTTTAAAATTCGTTATATCTTTTGAATGCAATGTCCAATTTCAATAATTTAAAAAGTGTTTTACAGGTATTAAAACGGTCTTTAAATAAATATAGTTTAATAGGATAAGAATTAATACACAGGTGTGAATAATATGGTTTGATTATCGGCACTTTTATTAACTTGTAAAATGTAAAAAAGTAGTTATAGTGGCATAACTACAGTAGTTGAATATATTGTATCTTAGACTTTTTTATAGATATTAATACGTTCGTTAATATTATAAAACACTTTTTGTTCTATCTTCAATAGTTTTCGTAGTGCATGCGATGACAGATTTTATGTGACCAATTTTTTCACACCTTGGGTTACATTAGTGCTGTTTTATTAGAGATCCTTAGTTTTTTTGAGAAAGTAATATACCCTATGTCATTCAGTGAAAATGTAGCTTTCTAATGGTGATAAAATTTTTGAAATTGGTCCAGTAGTTTTTGCGTGAAAACGTAATAAACATATATGAATACAAAAACTAGACCTAAAAGACACATATACAAGCGTAACGCATAACGAACTTTTTTCACGTGTCAAGAAGTTTCACTTTAAATATTTAATTCAAAACTCGTACATTACAATGAATGAAGTCACATGTAATGTCTAAATGATAGTAAAACGTGATGAATCAATTGGGATTAGCTTTATGATGGCCATATAAGCCGCGTCGGTGTTGTCAATTAGTTATCTAAACACGAAAGGGCGTGTAACGAAGGGCGATAAAACTTTACGGACTGATGTAAAAGAGATAGCCGGCTATAAAATTACTGTTGACGTGAAATAATCAATTATAAACAAGTGATGGTTCATCTACTTTGTTATCTGATATATATTAAATGGTAAAAATAATTTATTATCTACACTAATATTATAAAGAGGAAAGATTTGTATTTTCGTATGTAACGAATAAACCCAAAAAGTACTGGACCGATTTAATAAGTCTCTTTTGATTAGAAAGCTACATTATCACTGAGTAACATAGGCTATACTTAGTACTAGATGACTATAGAAATCTATAGGAATTCCTATTAAAACTAACCGAAGGTGTAAAAAAATTAGCCATAAAATGTCTTTCATCGCATACGCTGTGAAGAGTATTAATGATATGACAAAAAAATGTTCGACAATATTATAGAATATATCAATATCTACAAAAAACTTCACGAGACCATATGTCTAACTATTGTAGTTACGTCACTATAACTACTTTTTTACATTTAACAAATTGATAGAAATCCCGACCGAAATCAGACCGTGTTATCCATACCATTTATAAATTTTTATCCAAATAAATAATTTAATATTCAAGACTGTCTCAATACCTGATGATTACTTTTTGAATTATTGAAATCGGATATTCTATTCAAAAGATATCGTGAAATTAAAATAAAAATACATGCCGGCGGTGGCCACCACGCAGCGCATCGAGTAACTCGCTCGACGAGAGAAGGGCAGTGCGGCAGAAGGGGTTGCACCATTATGAACTAGGTAGCCGGTCGGCTCCTTACGCATTGAATATTTCGAGTTTTGTAACACATTCTTATGCTTCACTTAAAAAGTTATTTTCAGAGCTACTTAGTTTTAGTATTAGGAATCACATTTTTTCATAACATTTGTCCATTCATGGTCGTTTTAATTATCATGCTTACAACTTAAATATCTGTACCTATTTATCTCTACCCGTGCGAAACCGGGACAGGCCGCTAGTCGTATTATAAATGCAAAAGTACCTCCGTCTGTCTTTCGTTTCCAATTGTGGACGTTGTTGTAAAATAAAGATTAATCAACACGATGTAGATCTAATTCTCAATTATTTTTGAAGTGAAACTATTTTAGGCGCGTGAGGGTAAATTTTTTACGGATGAAACGCGTCTATTAGCGTCATGAAGATGTGGTGTTTTTTATGCTAATTCGTTTGAAGGGTAACTAGTTTTAATATTTACAAATAACGTGTCGCATTTTAACACTGTGGCATTTTCCCGGCGCTATCATTTTTAAAGTACTTATTGGTGGTGCTTTGGAGACCTAAAAGATCTCGTAACTAACCTAACCTTTCTTGCGTTAGGGATCTAATCAGTCTTCTAAAAATAAAGTTTTCATGTTTCCAAGAGTCGACATGTCCCCTAACACAAGGAATGATAATAATTATACTACTGTACGTTAGGGACCTAATTTATCACTATTTTTATGTCCTTGAAATCACCTTTAAGCAGGAAGCCAATATGTATATTTATCTTACTCATACTAAAAGAGCTTTCTACGTTAGAGCCTCCCGCAAGTAGTGAAACAACACGATTATAGTCAACGCAAAATACGGGACTGCCTCATTGGCCTAGTGGTTAGCATGTTCGACTACAGACATGAGGTCCTGGATTCGAGTTCTGGGTCGAGCCATTACAAAAATCAATATTGAGTTTTCTATTTAGATTTTCTCAGCCCGAGATATCTTCTTTGCCCGAGGTTGGGAAGTTGGCGGTGTGATCCACCCCTGTGCCTCGGAGAGCACGTTAGGCCGTCGGTCCTGCGCCGGATCTCTATTCGGTCGTGTCGGATTCCCGTCACATCGGACTATGATAGTGAAGGAATTGAGAGTGCACTTGTGTACTATGCCTGCCAATCCGCAGTGGAGCGGCGTGGTGGGTCTATGCTCTAACATCTCTCATGCGAGTAAGGTGGCCTGTGCCCAGCAGTGGGGCGTTAATGGGCTGCTACTTACCTTACTTACCTAATTTTTTTACTAATTATCGAGCATTTTCAGTATAGGGTTCCTTATGTATTATATTCAAATATAATATTAACAGTCTATACATATACATTTTATTGAAACCATGAAATATACAGACAAAAAGAACAATTGGTTTTAAAGAGAATAAAGTAACAGAAATTATATCGCAGCAAATACAGTATTCTAAAAAATACAACATTTGAAAATTCGCTACAAATTTTGATTTAAAAATAATAAATACAATACAGAATCGGATGATGATGAAGTTCGTTTATCAGATACAATAGTGTCAGCAGTGGAAAATAATCTTTCACTTTCAGCCGAAGTACAAGGTATTTCTACATATTTTTTAAATGAAAAGTATATTATTCGTAAGACGAATATTTCGATACACGATTAAAATTATTTAAATAGAACATACATACATAGCATCACGCCTCATTCCCGTATCTCCTTGGCTTCTTTCGTTCTCATTAAACCTTTAAAGTACTCTTGACTTGGCCCTTAATTAAAATGTCCTGGATTTGATCCAGGAACGTTCGCCTTGGTCTTACCCTTCCAACTTTCGCATTCACTCTTGACTCATACATCCTTTTTGTCAGTCTCCTTTCATTCATTCTCTCTACATGCCCCAACCATCTAAGAATACCTTTCTCAATTTTAGTCACTACATCTTCTTTGATACCACAACGTTCTCTTATCAAACCATTTCTTACTCTGTCACTCAGTTTTAATGCACACATACTTCTCAACGCTCTCATCTCTACCGCATTTATTTAACTTTTGTGATTCTTCTGCCGTCCCCAACTTTCACTACCATACATAAGTGTTGGCACCAACACTCCAGCATGCACAGGCCAGTCTAGCCCTTTGATACACCATCTGACTATTCATAAAGGCGTGCAGAGCACTATTTACCATATCCCTTGTATGTACTTTCCTTTCAATAGCATTTTCACATGTTCCATCTTTTGTAAATTTAAATAGAAACCATTGAAAATCCAGAGATATTTCATTAATTCGAAAATTTTCGAGTTATTTGATTTTTTTTCGTGGAATTTCGAATAATTGATTCGATTACATTCGATTCGAACGATTATTAAACACCCCTAATTATAACCTGTTTTCTAGTACTGTAATTTGTACTCTCTCTTTTTATTCTATATAACACAAACGAAGTTACGCGGTTTAACTATTTGGAAAAAAGAATTTGATGAAGTTTTGTTTCAAATAAAATAAAACTCAATAACTTTCTACAAGCATCGTGATAACATTGGCGGCTGTTATCTTATCAGCTATTTATAACCGTTAAATAGCGGCATCAATACTATAAAACATTAATTAAACGAGATGATTCGGCAATTATCACTAAAATATGGCATAGAATTACTCCACAATTTATAACGTTTCGCGCAATCACTGCAATGAAAAGTGATTCTATTTTAAGCGGTCTGTACTCGTAAATTCAAATTTAAAAAGCTTTTATGTACCACTAAGATATTAAGAATGTAAGTAGATTATAAATAGAACAAGTTACTTATAAAAATGTCAATTCCTACGACATTTAACTAATATTATGAAGAGAAAACAGTTGTGTTTTTGTTTGTAAGAACGCATGTTTGTAACGTTTTCACATAAAAACTACAAGCCCGATTTCAATAATTGTTTCATCATTAGAAAGCTCAATTTTCACCGAGTCATATAGGCTATAAAGTAATAATACTTTCTCAAATGAAATAGGGATCTCTAAGAAAATGCATTAATCAAACCCAAGGTGTGAAACATAAATCTGTTTCCGCGTGCGATGCGAAAACTATTGACGATAGAGCTAAACAATGTTTTATAATATTATAGAACGTATTAATATCTACAAAAAAGTCCTAGATATCATATGTCCAACTACTGTAGTTATGCCACTATGACTACTTTTTTAACTTAATAGATAGTTCCGTACATTTGCATATACTATCACTAATGAATTAAATAGAATTAATATTTTTAATTCACTAATACTTTAAAAATGTGTTTTCATTGCCCAAGCTTAGTGCTAGATGAGATAAATAGGGTTTACTTGTCAGGCTCGCATATCAAAATTTAAGATATTACGATATAGTATATAATAGGTGACCTCATAAGAAAAACAGAGAAGAAACTAATGTGGTTAGCATAAAAAGGGTTAAAGTGAGCCAACCTTTAAATATAGATATATGCTGTCCCAGTCTTTATTTTACAACTTCTAAAGAGGAACAATTCTGTTATACATAATTTATGCGAAACTTTAACCATTTACGCAGTGCACGCAGCGATAAGTCACAATAAAAAAAATACCCCGATTTCGAAACATTCTTTAATAGTGCACCGCTCCTATTGTTCTTGCCGTGATGATTTATAGCATATAGTCATCCTCGATAAATGGGCTACCTAAAAATAAAAAAATTATTCGAATCGCAGCAATAGTTCCTGAGATTAGCACGTTTAAACAAATTCTTTAGATTTATAATGTTGTCTAATTTTATGCAGACAGTGAAGTAATTTAATTTATTGCGTTTGTACGGGTGAAGGTAACAGAAAGCGCCACCTTATAATGTAAAACGATCATTATTAGTGATGATCAAGGCAGTGATTCTAGTAATTACCATAAATTAAATGATAACATTCAAAAAATAAACATCGCGCGAGGCATATCGCTTGGACCGCATCGCATTTATTTCAATGAGTACATCAATTGGACCGGACCAGGGTCGTATTTGTATATTTTAATTGTAGCTATAAAGATTATTAAAAGCAAAGCAATGGACTTTTTGGGATATTTTTGATTTTATCTTTAGTTTAATATTTGTACGGATGAATCTTGTATAAATACAATGGCCGATTTGATAATATAAACTAATATTATAAATAGGAAACATTTCTGTTTTTGTATGCATGTATGTTTGAAACGTGTTCTAACAAAACTACTGGACCGATTTAAAAAAAAATCATTAGGAAGCTGCATTTTTACAAGGTGTGAAAAAATTGATCACAAAAATCTATCATCGCGTGCGCTGGGGAAGTTGTCGATGATAGAACAAAAAAGTGTTCTACAATATTGTAGAAGGTATCATTATCCACAAAAAAGTCCATGATACCATATGTCCATCTACTATAATTAATGCACTATAACTACGTTTTTGCATTTTAAAAGTTAGTACAAGTGCCGACAATAATCAAACCATATTATTCATACCTCTGTGAAAATCCTTATCCTATTAAATAAATTTATTAAAGATCGTTTCAATATCTGTTAAATACTTTTTAAATTATTAAAATCGGATATACCATTCACAAGAAACGACGAATTTAAAAAAGTCAATTTAAAGAAAATTGTAGCTCATATTCTAATGATACCCACCGATACTTTTTATTATAAAACTAAAGAGTATGTTTAAACGTGCTAATCTCAGGAACTATTGCTGCGATTCGAAAAATTTATTTAGTGTTAGGTAGCCTATTTATCGAGGAAGGCTATAAACTATAAATCATCACGGCAAGAACAATAGGATTAGTACACAAATGAAGAATGTTTCGAAATCGGGGTATTTTTTTATTGTGCATATATATATCTTTAAAGGTTGGCTCACTATAACCTTTTATATGCTAACCACATTTGAATATTTTAATGTTATTCAATTGATTGCGGCCCTGTTTTCTATGGCATGTCCACAACTAGTTCCCATACTCGTAGGTGTCTAGAGGTATCGATTGCCTTTAAAGTGAGACTGCCTTATAATACAATACACAGAAAGGAAAGAGACGCAAACCCACCTTCCAAGAACAAGATAGCATCATGAAATACGTAGGAAGAGAGAGACGACTCTGGCGCACCATCAATAAAAAGCTTTTTTTGTCCATTTTTTATACATTGTTGCCTTCTTATTTATTCATAACACCTTTGTCGGCTTTATGTCGCGCTCATTAAGCGGAATTGGTTTAAAAAGGTTAAGGTGGCGTTTGAATAGCAGCATTAATTTGATGACATTGGCAATTGACAACAGCTTGGGAATATGTTCTATTCAAATGAAATTTCAGCGGCTGTTATCATTTCAAATTAACATTTTTACACTATTTATTAACACAGCCTGCCAATCCGCACTGGAGCAGGCCTGCCAATCCGCACTGGAGCAGCGAGGTGGGTCTATGCTCTAAAAACCCTCTCTCCTATGATTGAGCAAGCCTGTGCCCAGCAGTGGGACGTTAATGGGTTGCTACTTACCTTACCTTATTAACACAGGTAAAATCAAAAGGTTTATCGTTGCTAGTATGTTCATTGGTAACAAATCTACCCCCGGTTCGGAAAGTTTTTTCTTTTAATTCATTGCTGCTGGTAAGTGATTATATAGAAGATATAAGCGTGCTAATATGTTAACAGGTTATTTACCTTTATGTTTTCTACACAGCATCAAAGGCCACTAAGAAACCGGGAAGAAACTCAGTAATAACTCTCTTAAATATAATTTTTGTATCCTCCATGTATCAGAAACACATCATTCCCTAATACTTTTCATTTTATATGCTGAAGATGTTAGTTTTACCACGCTAAAAACACCAACTTCCATTAACTAACAACTCCTTTCTCTTCATTATTAAAATATACACAATACTTCACTATTTGAATTTAAATAATTTAGCACTACTACTCCTAAAACAACTACTTCTTGAAACATAGCTCGAATGACTATGTCATTCAGTTATTCCGCTTGTTCAAAGTACCTCGCAATGTAGTACTAAATATCTATAGCTCTTCCATTTTTGTGACTATTCAATTTAGTCGGGTTGTGACTATTCAATTGATTTTGAACTTTTTGCAGCGGTAAGAAAGTGCAAATTGACTCTTTGACGTTAGGAACACACCTACATTGCTTAGACAACAGTGAGTACTTGTAATTTGTTATGAACTTTATTGAATAGCATTAAAGATCAAATTGAGTCTACATTTTAGTTAGAAAACGTTTGTATGGGAAACAGAAAAGGGCCGTTTTTAGGGTTTTTCCCTGCAATTATTCGAACTTTTCTCGCCGTAAAAACTATCCTTGGACTTCAACGAACATTAAAAAAAAAAGAGTGTCAAAAGTGACGCAGGCGTTGTTGAGTTATACGCTTTACCAACACGATTAATTTTTATATTATAAATTTTATCTCTATTACTCACAGTGTAATAAAAGGTTACAGATGCTACAAAATTGTCAAAGGTGCACAAAGGAGATCTCTCACAGGCAACCCTTGAAGCATAAACAAACAGAATCCACTAGAATTTATGAAAATTACTCATAGTTAGCTTAATTTTTACGTGATATCATTATACTTGTAGATCACATTATCAGAAATGTGATAAATATAATATAACTACGGTCAATATTGACTAAATTACACGTGTAAAGATTTAACTGTGGTAATAAACTATTACATTGTTCGTTAACTTATGCTTATTAATCTCTGTATTAGAAAATGAATTCTAGCAGCTTGTATATATATTAAAGCAATGATTTGACTAAAATTCTTCCTAAATGTCCATTTTAGAGTCAATAACAAGGCAAGCGGCACTGATGAGTAAGGTTGGAGGCATTTACCTCTTCCTGCGAGGCAGTGATCCAGCAAAACAAAGTATTAGAGATGTTTGTTTGTTGCCAGAGGTCGCCAGGAGGGGTAATTTGGCCCGCCTTTCTTCCTTTCGCCTTTTTTGTCCGGATGAAGGCGGTTCCGCTAGTTTGAGATGGAAATCCTGGTATAGCCAGCGAGTTCTACACTTCCGGATGAAGGTATCTATTTCTAAGTGAAAAAATGGTGAGTAAGTGTATTATAGACCTGAATATGTCTCGTAACGGGGCTTCCCCCTCCGACGTGGGCGATGTGTTACAGTCCTTAATTAGAGTAATAAATTCTTTGATCCTTTAGCTATCCAGTGGTGTAATTGAATTTAGGATGGAGGTGATGGATTTATAATTATAATACCAAACTGTATCCCCCGATTTTGTTATCATTCGTTTTTTTTTATATCTTACATAGTATATACGTGTATTTATACGTCAACTAAAATATGCAATAAATAGTGGCGATTTACAATAATATTTTTCCATATTTCTATATGTTACTGTTAATGTAATTAATATTAGTTCGCTGTTAATAACTTCCGATTAATTTAAACGATTATCAGTTCAATTATTCATTATAACAATGCCTTTTTGTTTGAGTGGCTAATCGTGCACGCCAATACAAGTATTGATCCGATGATTTTGCAATTACCTCAGTATAAATTGAACAAATGCCTTATATACGGCTGTTTTATAATATTCTGAAACTCTTCTTTTGATACAAGAATTAGAAAAACTTTGTTTTTCAGTGAAAACATTTCTTAAATCATTTGCATAATAGTTGAGGAATATTTCAACAATATATTACTTGAATTTTAATCCAGTGTCATTTTATCTGTAAAACTTATTGTTGAAAGAGTAACCAATGAATTTCTTGACAGTATCCTCTCGATTGAAACAATCTTAGGTATTGCTATTAGGGTACATTTAATGTTAGGGGATAGAATTGAAGATCCGAAATAGCTTGTTATAAAGGACGCTAATAAAGATTATAGTAACAGTAATGAAAGAAACGTTCATTTCTACTTTGTCTTGCTCTATGAAGCTCTCCCTAAATCTAGATTTATCTAGAAGCAATCACAAATTAGGGATAAGATAGAACATAAGGCTCATTGTTGTTGGCTTCTCTGGAGCAGTGGAGCGAGTACTCGCTATGCTAGCTGAACTCTAGGATTCGATCTCCGGTAGGGCCAAGAAATACTATTTTCTGATTGGCCTGAGACCTGAGACTAGTTACCACCCTACCAGTCAAGCGGTAACGCCAATCAAAGTAAACCACAGGAGTAATATGCCTCTTATCAAATTAGAGCGCTTCCATCTTCCATTGTATCATAACTGACCATCATGTGTGATCACAGTCAAGCGCTAACCTATCAGCAATAAAAAAAAGCTTTTGTTATAGTAATCTTTTTTACCTTGTCTTAACAATCGTCGTCGTCAAAACGTACCTTAACGATAAGTGGTTTTATGGCACCAAAAGAAATTATGATGTTTTTATTGCGAGTAAATTTTATTAATTAGACTCCTTGAGTACCTGAGATAATTGCGCAATATTCCTTTTTGGCACAAGTTAACTACGTTAGACGTGATTTATAGTGTAATTAAGTAAGTAGATATCATGTAATTTAAAATGAAAAAAACACTTTATACATATTTAGGTTTTTTTAAGAAGGTAAACTTTTTATGGCAGAGAAAAATTTGCGTTTACCATGATAGTTATTGCTCTTTTTCAATAACTGTTACTCTGCCGTTATAATAGGACCAATAACTGATATTTTAACAAGTTCCTTGTTACTGAAAAGGTATTTTCTCCATAGACTAGATATTTATACCGCAGATTTAGTAAATAGAGATACACAAACTATATGAAAGACACTATGAAGAAGATTGTATTAAGTTAATAGCTTAGAATATAAAAGTAAAGACAACGTTGCATTGTCTCAAGGCTTAGTTTTTTCTATTAAAAGGGCCTATCAAATTATATTCTACACCAATACATGTTATTAAAAATTTATGTCAATCTCTAATTAAATAATTTTATTTGGAAAAAATTGTATAAAGCTTGGTCAATTCCTCTTTTACAAATCTGATGTTGATTTTATTATATTCGTTCACTCCACTAAAATATTGTCAGTAACGTAATAACCCTAATTTGGAGTGCAGTTATTTTCGTTACTTGTTATTTTATCAGTAAAGTAGCAAATAACAGATACGTTAGTTATCCTATGCTTAGTGTGAATATGTATGTATCTGTTACATATACTTCTATACCAAAATAAATTGTTACTTCTCTATACTAATATTATAAAGCTAAAGAGTTTGTAGGTTTGAACGTGTTAGTCTCAAGAACACTTACTTAGTACTTAGGTCTGATTGGATATGTTAACAAGTTATTTGTTACTGAATAGGTGTTTTTTCGATAGACTAGGTATTAAGTATGAGGTATTTATACCGCAGATGTAGTATATATAGATACACAAAATATATGAAAGACACTATGAAGAAGATTGTATCAGGTTAATAGGTTAGGTCTATCAAATAATATTCTACGCCAATATATGTTAATAAAATTTTATGTCAATCTCTAATTAATTAATTTTATTTGGTAAAAATTGTATACAGTTTGTTCAATATTTCTTTACAAGTCCGATGTTGATGTTATTTTATTCGCTCCAGTAAAATATTGTCAGTAACGTTATAACCCTCATTTGGATTGCAGTTATTTTCGTTTCTTGTTATTTTATCACTAAAGTAGCAAATAACGCATACGTTAGTTATCCCATGCTTAGTATGAATATCTGTTACATATAGTTATATACCAAAATAAATTATTACTTCTCTATACTAATATTGTAAAGTTAAAGAGTTTGTAGGTTTAACGTGTCTCTGTAGTCTCAAGAATTACACTTACTCAGTACTCAGGTGTGATGGGAAAAATTTGATTTATCGAGTGTCTATATAAAAAAGTGTACATGCATCAGTGTACATGTAAAGGAAATGATACTTTGGCTTATAATGTTTTAAATTCTATAATATAATATTATTTTAAATTAATGATAAGTGTCTACTATCTGATCCGCGCAACTCCCTCTGCTCCTCATAAGAAAGTCATGAAAAATTTCGTTAACATAAAAAAGATTATAGTGAGTCAATCTTAAGAGATAGATGTATGTTGTGTATGATATTTTTTTAGAACTTTTAAAGGGAAACAATTCTTTCATACATCATTTTGGCGAAACTTTCACTGTTTACGCAACATACGCATCGGAAGCTCGTAAAAGAAAAACATCCCGATTTTGTAATATTTTTTATTGGCTCATTCCTATTGATGATAAACAGCTGTTAACCTTTCCCAATGAATGAGCCATTTAACATTGAAAGATTTTTTCGAATTAGTTCCGAAGAGTAGCGCTTTTAAACAATTAAAATTAATCTTTATAATATTAGTATAGAATTCTATAAAAAAATTCTTTATTGCAGTGTTTGAATGCGATTAACTTGCAAGCTACTTAACCGATTTTAATATTTCTTCTTTCATTATGCTGTATTTATGCTAAAATAGGATATATAATAGGTTTTACTTTGATTTATAACTCATATCGTTACATAAACAGTAAACAAAGGGCACGTTAAGTCCCTCATATAATTATTCGCAAACAAAATTATAAAGTCGGCTAGTATTAGTATAAATAGATATTTTCCAAGAATTGAACTTAAAAGCTCTACAAACGAAGGGCTCGTTAACACTATCCAAAGCCGCTGTGAAACGTTAAATTTAACATAGTGATTTTTAGCGAAGGAATTAAATTACTTTTTAAACAATTCCTACATGCATTACATTTTCTAATACATGTACACAATGTGTAAGATCATTTGGAGGCAAACACTACGTGCAAAACATTCAATATTTAAGACATATCACCCTAGATTGCCCGTATCATCTCCTTGTTGACATGATACGATAGTTCTATTTCAACCCCGGCAATTAGGAATATATGCATCTCTTTCTTTTAAGTCATAATGTCTTTAGTAATAATTATCTATTTCACTTATCGGTATATGTTGTAACAAAAAATGCATAGAGATTACACCAGAGAATATAAAAAACAAAAATAAATCAGTTACAAAGTGACCGTTACTAGCGGTGCGTGTGTCGCGTCGAAGGTCGTTAAGTTTTTTTGTGGTATTTTACAAACTGTGAGTGTTTATTAGTGATTATTTGTGTTTTTGATTATATAAGTGATGTGAATAACAATGAAAACTATTGAGGTAAGTTTAATTTTTTAGCATATGGGCTTTCTAAATACAATACGGATTTTTTTCACTATCTCAAAGTTTAGCGCAACATGACGCTACACCAGACTCTTAATTTAATAAATAAAAGATAGTATTGTTTAGTTTAACTATTAGCAAACATAAAAATCATAACATTTGGTAGTCTTTCATGAACATTTAAGTCTCAAGAGCCACTTAAGCGTCATCGGACAATCAAAGGGATAAGGTAAAACGTTAATAACAATCAAAATCAGGGGCGTTTACTAATGAGTAATGTATATGTCGATGTAAGTACTTGCGTGTCAGTGGATTGTCAGCTCCTTCCGACATATTATATCTAGATTAATTAGCTAGTTCAGTATTCAAAACGCAAACATGTTTATCCTCTTCGCTGTAGTGGAATAATAATGTTCAGGAAATGGCCCTGAGCGAGTTAACCGCACATTGTTTACTGCAGGAATTAGCTACGTACTCCTCGTACGTAGAGTACTAATGTTAGAGATTTATATTATAGTGTATATCATTTGAATGGAACGTCCGATTTTAATAATTTAAACAGTATTTTACAGGTATTGAAACGGTCTTTAATAAATTACTCATTAATAGGATATGCATTAATACAGAAGTATAAATAATATGGTTTGATTATTGCCGACACTTTTATTAACTTTTAAAATGTAAAAACGTAGTTATGGTGGCATAATAACAGTAGTTGGACATATGGTGTTCCGGATTTTTTTGTAGATATTAATACGTTCTATAATATTGTAGAACATTTTATTGTTCTATCTTCAATAGTTTATTCACGCGATGACTGATTTTTTTGTGACAATTTTTTTATACCTTGGGTTACATTAGTGCTTTTTTACTAGGGATTCTTAATTTTTTTGAGAAAGTAACATAACCTATGTCGTTTATTGAAAATTCAGCTTTCCAATGGCGCAAAAATATTTGAAATCGGTCCAGTAATGTTTGTGTTAAAACATTACAAACATTTGGAGAAATCCCACTAAAACATACACAAAAACTTACGTGCTTGATTGTTCTTTCCAAGCCATAATTGTCCTTTTGTCGAATAAACATTGTGAGGAAACCTGTAAGGAGTAATTCTTGGGTATGTGCCTGCCAACCCGCATTGGAGCAGCGTAGTGGGTCTATACACTAAAACCCGTTCTTCTCAGAGCGAGAAGACCTGTGCCAAGCTAAGGAACGTTAATAGACTGCTAGTTGCCTTTATTACGAGCATATGTGTTGTGCCCGTCCTATTACATTAGCAGCAAAAGATAAAATGGATATAATAAATTCTCTCGAAAAGATATTGAAGACTGTATGTTGTATTACGAAGGTAACAACAGCATCTTCAATTAAAGCTTTCAGGCAAGATTATTTTTCCGATACTTCCAACTATATTCGTTACATTTCAATCATTTTACACAAAACTTTTACAATTTATATATACATAAATCTTCCTTTAGAATTACTCTATCTATTGGTGGAAACCAAATCAAAATCTATTTAGTAGTTGTTGAATAATCGCGAATAAAAGCAACGGGGGACTTTATTATATGATAGTTTGAATAGTATTTTTAGCTGGATTTGTTCCGAGTGAAGACATAAGTTAGTTTTCATTTGTATTTGTAACAATTTTTTTATTGGAGGCTTTCTTTAAAACCCTTCGTTAAGTATGAGTTTGTGGTCAAATAAGGTACATAAGGACCAAATAGATGGCGCAGTATTTTAGGTCCCACATTTAAGTGTCCCCAAACGAAGTTGTGTGGGCAAGCTAGTATCAATATATCTTAAAACCATCTTCGTATTATTCCCTTTCTAATGCGTTTGGATTGGGATATATCAATTGGATGGTTTTTAAGTCTATAACGAACATAACTAGAACCAATTTTTGTTTTATGTATAATAATAAAGGCATTTTTGGAAGATAAAACGGATATATCCTTAATAGATAGATGTATCCATTCGCAGACTTTTTTGTAGATCTAAAAAAGAGGAATATCCCATCAGGTATAGTTTGGTTAAATCTTAAAGGGTTTAGGCAGTGTTCTCGATGCAAGCTATCACGCTTGGATTCTTCCGAAACTTCCAATATTTATCGTTGTATTTTGATTAATTTACGCAAAACCTAGACAAATTATATACCAAATCCATCATCTTGAACCACTCTATCTATTGGTGAAATTTGCATGATAATCTATGCAATGGTTTTTGAGTTTATCGCAAAATAAGCAAACGCGGCGAAGGATTTTATTTCGTAATATATAAGGAAATAAGTTTAGTAGAAGTGTAAGGAACACTATTAGTAGAACAGTAGAGTTTATAATTGGGCAGGTTTTTTTCTTATATATTTAGTGCCTTACCATTTTAGACAACACGCAATAAAATAAACACACAGAAATGTTAATGCAATCATTGTCCAAATATCAAATGCATTGAGAAATTCATCTTCATGATGTAAAATTCGTCTTGCTTCACGTTTCACAATGTAATTTGACCTTAGCGATATGAATAGACTCACGCTTTTAAGAAATAGTTACAAGCCCGGTTGCGATCCTTCGTAGAAGAGGGGCGTCTTTCTCTCTCTCTATCTCTCTCCATTGCCTCCTTCAACGAGATGATAGCCTCTCAGAAGGAGGCATCTTCACTCCATGCCGCCTCACTACCAAGCATTACGCCTATTATACTTGACAGTGAGAGATCCTCGCTGATCAACGCCACTAAAACATGCCGATGTGGTTCCGGACACTTCACCGCATTGTAGGCTGCCGAGATATGAGGTCCTGGGTCAGGTTAGGTTAGCCTTAGGTTAGCCTTGTATTTGCCTAAAGTTCATCGGTCATGCGCCTAGTCTCTCTCAAGTCGGATTGCCGTCGCATCGGACTATGAGAGTGAGAGAATAGAGTAGAGCACTGTGATGGGTCTATGTTCTAATAACCAGGACCAACCAGGGGGACGTTTTAAGCTTTTTTTTGTTGCTGAGAAATGCTTTTACGTACACTGGACGGAGTATACAGCTCCATCCAGGAGTGTGGGACTCAGTGAAATCAGAATACGCAATAAAACCCAACGGAACCCTCTGCATCCGTATGGTGAACGCCAGATGTTCGCTAACACAATCAGCTCTGGCTCCTCGTATGAATCCGACTCAAAGGTTCAAGAAAGGGAAAGCAGACGCGCATATTTGCGCCGTTACACTTCCCTCCCTCCGGCGGGAGGGAGGAGCACCCACCGCTCTCTCCCTTTGCCTTTTTAATGCTTCTTTCTCCAAGATAACGGCCTCACAAAAGGTGGCAAATGCATTCCAGCTGGAGGACGGCTACTAACCTAATCAGGTGCATATCATATTACAAAGCAAGTAGATCATATGTGTCATATATGGAAACATGTCCAAGATAGGCATTTTTTGGTTGAGATAAACTGCAATCTCTGACCTTTTCCTTTAAGGAGCATTGAAATTTTCTTGTTGAAAATGAAGCTGTTGCGTTTTCTCTTGTTAATTATATGACAGGTTCACAACACTTTTACCGTTAACAATACCTACGGTCGCAGTTATCGTTAAAGTGACAGTTTCGTGAGTAGCGTGGTGAAGTGAAACTCGGCTTTCTCCTGCGGTTTGCGCAGCGACCGTGCACATTTCCATTTGTCGGCATGAAACTAACGTCACGACTGACGTGCAATCGTGAGAAATTACGTTAACACTATTATTTTGGCAGGTAGTAGCTAGATACCACTCCACCAGCAAAGACTACCATCAAGCAAAGAGATTTGTGCTCCGGTACGATGCTGTGTAGTAACCATGAGGTATATTGCCTCTTACCAGATTAGCGCGCTTCCATTTTTAACTGTAACATCACTTACCACCAGGTGTGATCACAGTCAAACACTACACTGTAAGCAATAATAAAAAATCAAAAATTCTTTATTAAGAGTTTCGCAGTACTTTTGAATCGTCAAATATTGTTATTTCTTTATCTCCAAGGTACGATTTAAGATATTAGGGAACGACTTATTTATCTAATTCCTGCTCTGAGAAGAACCCACAGAATGTTACGAGTGTCCTTTTTATATAACTATTAATTTATTTCATTTAACATAGAACAATTCATTCACACTGCGTCTGTCTGTATTACTTTCCAATTATGGCAGTGTGTCTAATTTTTATAGAAGATAAAACTTCTGTAGCTAGTTATCCTTAAGAGATAGATATATACCATCTTAGACTTTTATATAGATCTATAAATTGGGAATAATCTTAATTTACATTATTTTTTTATATCTCTACGGGATTTAGCTGCTTTCTTGCTTAAAACTCCCAGGCGGCATGTTTTTTTCCCACACTTACACACAACCAATATACAAAAAAAATGTAGATAAATTATTTACATACTGTGCACCTACTGTGCTTCAAATTAGAAATTTGTAAAATATTACCAACAATTTGAGAATGCTTGTAGTTATGTAAATAACTACCTCATTGGTCTAGTGGTTAGCTTGTTCGACTACAGACATGAGGTCCTGGGTTCGAGTCCCGGGTCGGGCCAGTTCGAAATCGATATTGAGTTTTCTATTAAGATCTTCTCAATATTTGACCGAAGTTGGGAAGTTGGCGGTGTGATTCACCCCCGTGCCTCGGAGAGCACGTTAAGCCGTCGGTCCTCCGCCTGATCTTTCTCTCCGGTTGTGTCGGATTGCCGTCATATCGGACTATGAGAGTGAAGGAATAGAGAGTACACTTGTGTACTATGCCTGCCAATCCGCAGTGGAGCAGCGTGGTGGGTCTATGCTCTGAAAACCCTCGCTCCTCGAAGTGAGGAGGCCTGTGCCCAGCAGTGGGACGTTAAAGGGCTGCTACTTACTATGTAAATATAGTGTAGTTGTTGTGTGTTGTAGTCAGTTTATCATTTTCTGTATATAGTTTAGTTTATCGTTAATTAATTAATTTACTTTTTGATTCCATTTTTGATTTATCTAACAAAGACATTCTTGAAAGTTGTGTACGCCTATAATTGGCTCCTACATTAGAATGTATCATTATTACTAATACTAGTTTATAAGCGTTTAATGTATGTGATGTTGGTGTACCTAAATAAATGAATAAATGTCTGAGTGCAATAGTCTGTGGAACGCTGGCGCCATCTGTCTATCGGCGTGGGGCAGAGTCAATAAGTGACAGCCCGGCGCGCGTCTCTCGGCAGTTCTCGGGTGACGGCCAGCAGGTGCGGTCGACCTTTGAAACTGTCGCGTTCCTAGCTATTATTATTAATGAGTTAGTGTAAATTGATATCGGGAACATTAAGTGATTGAACATTATAATCTGAGTTAATTATAATTACGGATGTATGGAGATTAAATTACGGATGCCACTAATCATGATGTCAAACAGTTCGTGGACAATATTTTTAGTTTTATTTATAAGTTTGTGATGCAATCAGATATATTTCTTTGTTTGTATATTTTAAGAGGCGATAATTTAGTCTTTGAATGTTATATAAAATGCTAGTGTGTATAAATTAATTTTGTTTGTACATATTGTTAAACACTAATAAAGAAATTTAAAAACAAAAAAACAAACAAACTAATCATGATGTCGGCGGGGAACCCTACGCCCCTATGCTTTATGCTTTCCTTTCTCTCTTACTCTCCGACATACATAAATCTACCTCAATAATCACTTTATCTATTGAAATAAATCATATGAAAATCCGTTTAGCAATTTTCGAGTTTTCGAACAAATAGACAGAGAACTTTGTTTATAGATATAAACAGTTTTCATGAATGAGCTCCCAAATGCGACCACAAAATTTATGTGGAGTTATTTTAACCCATCTAATAAAAAGTTTTATTGCTCTAAACTTTTACGAGTACATTATCGTAACTTTGTTTTCGTTACGGTTGTATATTAAGTCTTAATGTTGCTTTACTTCACGTATATTTTATTGGAAATAATTACAATAAACAAATACAATTGGATTGTATGTAAGTAATTTCATTTTAACAGCTTTACATGAAATGTTAATGTCTGTATTTCTGAAAAGGCTGAACCGATTTTGACAGGTTTTTTACTGGCAATTAACTGATATTATAAAGTGTTGTTTTCGCTACTTTTATTGCAGAAAAAAGGCACCCGGTGTTACGCGGATAATAATTATGAACTGCGAGTATAAAGTCAGTTCCTATACCATCTAGCGCGAACTTTTAAAACTCGTTTTAGAAAGAATCATGTAGACGTATTGACTTGAGCATGCGATAGATGAAGCCCTACAATTTTGCGCAAAATAAAGTTAATTAATATTT
Organism: Elymnias hypermnestra; assembly: GCA_015832385.1. Taxonomy (NCBI): domain Eukaryota; kingdom Metazoa; phylum Arthropoda; class Insecta; order Lepidoptera; family Nymphalidae; genus Elymnias; species Elymnias hypermnestra. The sequence continues at coordinate 3,981,728 of JACTOM010000925.1, forward strand.
GAAAAGCTGCATTAACATCTTAACTAAGCCCTTAAGTCGAATTCATGCAGGGTGCCAGAGCTGAATGCGTCTGGCATTTGGATTTTAACACTTGGATGAAGAGGGTTCCGCTGGGTTTTAGCGAGTACCCTGGTATGACCAGCTTCCTTAGCCTGTTAGACCACAAGACACGTCAGTCCTATCGTAACTTCGCTTTAAGATAAATCACTGATAACCCGCTACTATCATATTGTAAAATTCTACAGCTATTTCTAACGTTGGACTACGCAGCATGCTCTGCAGTAGGCTAACATCAAAACAATTTAGACCATAGCGAGCTATCAGTGATTGTCTTTCGATCCTATTCCTGATGCATAGAAGAAGATGCTTTATGTCTTCTAGTTGACCGCATAGAGTGTAGTTCAGTGTAGCCTTGAATGTTACCTTAATATATTTTCTACCTATGGTAGCATGTCCAAACCTTTAGTTCTGGATCTTTCATCAAAATACGATTTCCATTTACATCAAATCAAATATTTTACTTTGGGAAGAATAAATGGGTCTTATGACAAAGCCACGTCCGATAGTACCACCCAGTTTACCAAGTCTGCCCCTTCATTTCCCTTTATACCTATTTGTGCTGGAAACAGAAGCTCATAAGCTATCGGTAGCCCTCTGTAAGCAGAGGTGCATCCAGTTAGCTGTTGAAGAACACAGTTACTGTCCAAGAATATTACAGTCGGTGCTGATCCTGGAGAAGCAGCGTATTTTAGTGGCTTCTGAGACTGCAGGATGATCCAAGAATATAATAGCTACATCATTTTTTATTTTGAACATATGTCTCTGTTTCCTACTATGATCATGTTCATGCTCTTTCTTTACTTTATTCTATTCTCTACTTGCCTTTATTCTATACTCCTACTTACCTAAAAGAGCGTTTCATTTTTTATTTCGATGATATGAATACACATCACGAACTCCAATAAGTCCTGTTTATCCTGTTTGCCATACTAAATTTTACAAAAAACTGTCCAGTCACTCACAGTCATTAGTCATCTTTACACGCCTCAAAGAGTTCTATTTTACTGAAAACTGCTGTGAATAACACGTTTATATCTTTTCCTTTTCTTAGATACATACATCACGCCTCATTTCCAAAGGGGTAGGCAGAGACAACGTCGTTCCAGTTGCCACGATCCTTGCATATCTCCTTTGCTTCTCTTATTCTCATTAAACCTTTCATACAAATTCGTCGGTTTAGAGTACTCTTGACTTGGCCCTTAATTAAATTGTCCTGGATTTGATCCAAGAACGTTCGCCTTGGTCTTGCCCTTCCAACTTTCGCATTCACTCTTGACTCATAAATCCTTTTTGTCAGTCTCCTTTTATTCATTCTCTCTACTTCTTTTGTGTACATATTTTCAATATATGTCCATAGATGTATTGATATTTATGTATATTATAAACAAAAATTTCTTTATATTTAATTTTCTGGCGCTGTTCTGCCCTATTATTTAGTTTAGTCTACTTCTTAACATAGTAAGGTTGTCTGGAAGAGATTGCTTGTAGCAATAAGACCGCCTTTGCATGCTAAAATTATAGTAATAAGTATCTTAGTTTATATGTCTTTTTATTTTTATCTTCTGTGGAATACAGTGTTTTCTCTCTCTTTTAAGATCATACAAATTGTAAACTTGTAATTGATTATGTTTCTTTGCTATATAGTGCTTGTTAATAGACTTAAAAGAATTAATAGTCATTTTAAAACGTGTTATAGAATGTATAGACTAAATAAACACGTCTTTGTGATAGCAGAAGTTGTTATCGGCGCGCGAGGCCGGCGGGCGCTGGAGGCAAATCGTTCTGTTTACCAATACGCCGCCATTACCAATGCAAATGACACCCTATTGAGCCGACAGCTCGTTACTAGCGTCAGCAAAAAAAGTACGCAAACTATTAAAAAAAAATCAGATATATTTTATTAGTTTGGTATTTTTGACGACTTCAATGGTTCAAAAGGCGCTTTTAAATCGTCATTTGTCTCTTCCTTGTCAACAATTCTACCACCGATTCTGAAATTTGATTCTACTGAAAAGAATCCGGGAAGATACGCAGTATTCTTTACTAAGAGAAAAATCGTCCTAATGTTTAATTTTATGCCAACTACGCTGGCGTCAATTCTAATAAGTTTCTTTATATAATATTCTCTAATTTTGATTTATGATACGCTGGTATTAACGATAACATCAGAAGGACCCATCTATGATACGCTGGCATTAACGATATCATCAGAAGGACCCATCTATGATACGCTGGTATTAACGATATGATCAGATGGACCCCATTTATGATACGCTGGCATTAACGATATCATCAGAAGGACCCATCTATGATACACTGGCATTAACGATATCAACAGAAGGACCCCATTTATGATACGCTGGCATTAACGATATCATCAAAAGGACCCACCTGTGATACGCTGGCGTTAACGATATGACCAAAGGACGCATCTGTGATACGCTGGCATTAACGATATGATCAAAAGGATCCCATTTATGATACGCTGGCATTAACGATATCATCAAAAGGACCCATCTGTGATACGCTGGCATTAGGACCAAGGACCCTTGATATTATCAATTTGCCGACTACCCTTAAGCTGAAAGGATTTGCACATGATACTGACAAAAGGCCTGTTGTTGATTCTATGGAAAAAGGAAGGTTCGTGATATGCTTGCACCGTCCCACTTTCATCGAAATATTAAAACAGGCCCCCCGATGGAAGAATATCTCCAATTTAGAGAATATCACTTGTCTTTTTGCACTAGAATTCTCATTAATTTCATTATCCTTCAATAAGATGTCCAGAAGTTCCATTTTCTTAGTAGAAGTTATATATGCCTATCTGAGAAGAGATGTTGGGACCGTGAGGTTCTGAAATTTTTACAAGGAGATTTTACCTGTGTACGAATGAGTGCCTGATTCTCGGATGTCCTAACAACGGATAAAGTGGATCCTGATAGGTTGGAGTAGGTATTGCTTTGCCCACTCCCTCATCGAGTCCCACACTCCTAAAACTAAAGTTGGAGTGCGTAGATGCGAAAACGCAAACGCAGTGAAAATAAAAGTAATTATATCTTGCTTGGCTGATGTCACCCATGATTTCAAGACTGGGTAGAATTTTGGACAGGGTATAAGCATCGCTGTTCAAAGAGGTAAATCTGCTTGCCTTTTCGGTACTCATCCTTTTGCCTCCGATGTAAGTACCCAAAGTATGCCTGTCTCATTGGTTTCGTGGTTAGCATGTTCAGCGACAGACATGATATCCTTAATTTCCTATTAAAATTTTTTCAATATTTGCCCAAACATGTGTAGTTGGGATTGTACTCCAACCTCATGCCTTGGAGAGCACTTTAAACCGTCGATTCTGCATCTGATCTCTCTCAGGTCGTGTCAGATTCTTGTCACATCAAACCATGAGTGGAAAGGAATAGAGAATTCACTTTTCTTAGCGCATACAAGTGTACCGTGTCTAAAAACCCGCCTCTCTTATGAGGCCTGTGTCCAGCAGAGGGACGTTTATGGGCTGTTACTGACTTACCCAAAGTATTAACTTTAATTATTTTCTTATTATGTAGTTCAGTGTTTAAGTTGGTTGTACCTAGTTCGAGGTCGTTCTAGCTTCACACTTCAATATGATGAATCCAATCTAACATAGCTATATCCAGCAGTTCTCGACGACCCATTTGATTTCTGGGACTACTTGGACTGTGCAAATTTAAAAAATGTGGTATTGTATTGCAAATACCTCAACTGCCTCATTAGTCTAGTGGTTAGCATGTTCGACTACAGACATGAGGTCCTGGGTTCGAGTCCCGAGTCGGGCCAATTCAAAATCAATATTGAGTTTTCTATTAAGATTTTCTCAACATTTGTCCGAAGTTGGGAAGTTGGCGGTGTGATCCACCCCAGGGCTTCAAAGAGCACGTTAAGTCGTCAGTCCTTCGCCTGATCTCTCTCTGTTCGTTTCGGATTCTTGTCACATCGGAATATGAGAGTGAAGGAATAGAGAGTGCACTTGTGTACTATGCCTACCAATCTGCAGCACAGCAGCGTGGTGAGTCTATGCTCTAAAAACCCTCTCTCATGCGAGTGATAGGCTGCTACTTACTTTTTTACTTACATTATTTATATTGCAAATGTACAAAAAGTCTACAATTGTTATGATTCGAGGTCTTACTTATCATAATCGGCGATACAAGTACAATAAAGTTGATTTAACTAAATAATAAATGTACTGTGGTACAATATATGACAAGTTGAAATATGTTTGCGTCATGATATTAGTTGTTGTATTGACTAAGTTAAGCGGCGTGAACGATGACGAATGATGACGATTGTTTCTTGAGTACGACAGTTTTAGATTTGATGTTAAGTGTATTAGTAAAGCGTTAAGAAAGTATTAATATATAGAGTTTGATGTTTAATAGAAATGTGTGTATAGATCAGGATCAGTATATAAATAAAATGTTATACACAAACGTTGCTGTCTGTATTTTAAAATTTTCGACAGCATGTTTTGCTTGCGTGTCCAATGCTATCAGTGGGTTGAGAGATATATAAGAGAACATCGCTCTTGCGTACATCTATTACAGGTTTTGTTACGAGATATTTATTCCGCTGGGTTTTAAAGGAGCAATGCATAGTGTATGTGATAAAATGACGGTGTTTTATATGAAGTTTGTACATGTGTGTCGTGAGCGACGTGTTAGCAATCGACTCACCTTCGTGCGACCTCGTGTTTCGACACCAACACCGGCCGAACAACTAGTTATTGTTCTGCTGAACTCTGAAGGTTCGCTGAGCGCGCGCGCTGATTACTGATGAGCTGCGGCGCGGTCTATTTTTATAACACAACGTATTTTATATACCTACCGGTTTTGGGAAACGTTTAAGAACCGTAACATTGACATAAAGTTGCGATTTTATAGGCGGCAATACGAAGATATTCATTTTCCGTAAAAAAAAATGTCTGTGTATACTTATGTGAGTTATACTTCTTTGGTCTGACAAGGTGAAAATCTTATCAAAAAAATTATCTTCGCCTTAAACTCTTTCGTTAGTAGAAAAAAACCACACTAACTACAGAAAAAAGGTATTTACATTGATAGTTTTATTATAACGCATTATCTAGTTAAATAAAGTTTATTTAAAAATCACAAAAAAATATTTCTACATAATTAGAGAAATTTAAAGGAAACCGTGGTCGTCGAACAGTGCGTCTTGCCATCGATTGCATATGGTTCCGAGACGTGGCCGCTGACTAGTAAGAAGACTCAGAGTCACTCAGCGGGCACTCAGTGATCAAATTAGAAATGAGGAGAACTAAAGTCACAGACGTAGCCTACTGAATTGCAAAGCTAAAGTGGCAATGGACAGGACCCATAGTTCGCAGAACCGATGGACGTTGGGGCCGACGTGGGGGCCGGTAGCCCCCCCACCAGGTGGAGCGATGACATCAGACGGACCCTCTTTATGTCGTCAGTCCACACTGTAAGGGTTTCCCTACACTGCGCCGTCCGCTGCGGAGTCGCCACTCCAGCACCTTCGGGCCCCAACGTCCATCGATCCGTCGGACTATGTACCCTGCCCATTGCCACTTCAGGTTCGCGATTCGTAAGGCTCAATGGAATTTATTAAAAGAGACCTTTGTCCAGCAGTGGGAGTCCATTGGTTTAGACGTCAACGAAAAATTAGAGATGGACATTTTTTATTTTAGCATGCAACTTATACATATTGATATTTACTATTTAATTCACGTCCATTGGTTGGAGTCCAAGAGGTTTATGATAGCTAAAGTATGAAACAAATATTCTTGTAGAAATTGTCTAAATATCGTACAAATTCACCATCAATATTTATACCATGTCGTGTCGTAGAAAGTACAAGGTCATTATTGATTGACAGATTTAAATCTTTATTTAAGAAATTGATAAGTTCCTAACAAGTATAACTTCAGAAACATAATATTTACTCAAATGGTATATACATTTGTGTATATTGTACTGTTATACTTTTCAAGGTGGATATATAGAATAAATAAAAGATTGGAAAGACCTTGGTTCATTAGAAATAGAGATCTTTACAAGGAACTAAACATAGAGCTCGTTAATAATTACGTCGAAAGAATTGCTAAAGCTCATCAACAAAGACTTCGCCTTCACGTAAATCCCGAAGCTGCTAAACTTCTGGATTACACACGGTTAAAGAGAAGACTCAGAAATGAAGAGATCCGTAGTAGAACCAGAGTCACCGACATAGTCCTACGAATCGCGAACCTGTAGTGACAAGGAGCGGGGCACATAGTCCGAAGGACCGATGGACGTTGGGGGCCGAAGGTGCTGAAGTGGCGACTCCGCACCGGACGGCGCAGTGTAGAGAGACCCCCCAGAAGGTGGACTGACGACATCAAGAGGGTCGCCGCTGAAGCCAGGCGGCGCAAGATCGGGCCTTGTGAACGTCATTACGTGAGACCTATGTCCAGCAATGGACGTCCATCGGTTGAAGCGACGACGACGATGATGACGACGAAAGAGAAGACTTAAAATAACGTAACCTTTTGAGTTAGTGATAGTGCAGTGACACAATATAGTGTAGTGTGATGCTTTTAAGCCAGAACTCCAGAACAGTGTTAGTCAGTCAATAGACATTATAGAAAACTAAGTATAGTCGTTGGGCTCTAAACTTAGATTATACAAGTATATATTAGGTAGATTAGGTCAAAGTAGTCTTATTAATTAGTCTGTAAGGATGGATAGTAATTTTATATTATAAAACAACCATAGGTTGGTTATAATTTAAAAAAAAAACTATTGAGGATACTTTTGGGTATGAAACTTTTCAAAATATTATACATAACTTAGGCGGATATTCCTAGACGTTCCAATAACAAGTAGTTAGTCCGAATATTGAATCAATAAAAGAATGTATAAAAGAACAACTAAATAATGTTATTATTTATTAATAAATAGCGTTTAATTTTCAACTTTTTATTTTGATTTAAACTAATAACATCAGTTACATACAAGAATATAAAAAATAACAAATAAAATTAATTAAATCAAATAATAAGCCGCATCCAAATTGCTGTCCATAGGGTGTGTTCCTAAAATACTGGCAACATTACCTCTTTGGATAGCTAAGCTGATCCTTTGCCCGAGGTAAGCGCCAGCTTTGAGGTCACTTGTGGAATCCAGTAACCGCTTAGAAAGATGTTTAAAAAATATTTTGGCTTCAGAGCCCCACGGTCCCATAGTTTCCACGCCAAATGGCAGAAATATGTGATCTTGTGTAATAGATCCATATTTACATACACTTATATATAACAAAAAAGCTCGACAGAAGTGATAACTTATACAAATAATAGTGGAAATTGTGTAACTTAAAAAAAAGATTAGTTTATTTAAATTTACAGTGCAATCGATACAACAAATCCGATGGTAACTCGTAAATACTCGTTAAACTAATGGTCGTTATATTGAAGTAAGGTTGGCCTTATATTTGTTATAAAGACATAAAGTAAATAGTTTTATTCACTTCAAAATTACGTACTCATCTTGATATAGCGCATTTTTTCAAATTATTCCTAATGTAAAGTAATTATTTATACTAACTCTTATGGATAATTCAAGGGGATCTCGAGAAATAGGTTAATTCAAGGAAGTCGTTAAATTAAGTTTCTTTTATTTTAGCTTGCACTGTCAATGGTATATGTCTATCGCTCTCTAAACAATGAGTAGCGAGAGGGGGAAGCGTTTGTCCGAAATACGGCAAGCGCTGTTAACGCTGAGTTAGAGCGAGAGAGGAGAAGCCTGCAACCGCTGCTGTATGCGTGAGAAAAAGAGAAGCTTGACTGGCGCCGAAAATTTATCACTTAAATAGTTTTATAGTTCTTTTTAAAATCCTTATAAAGTGACTTAACTCTTTTTTATCGCTGGGAAATCGTCGTGGATACCTGGAATACTCGGGAGAATGTTCCAAGTTATGCCGAACTCATACCGGCTAAAACCCAGCGGTGCTCCTACATCTCTCGGAGATGGTGTCACGAGAACACAAATGACAGAAATTTTAACCCCGCCAGCGATATGCCCGTTTAGGTCCAACCCGGTCCAAATGATGGCTGATGACTGGCTTGCCTGGAGCACCTGGGAAGCCAAATTCGCACTTGGCCTCCACCGCACCCGTTACCTAAAGGTCATCACTAAGGAGGGAGACGGCAAATTGCCTAAACAAGGCTGTATTTGGAGGTATGGAAACCCAAAAGACACAGAAGGCAAGTGAAGCCCCCCCTCCGCATTTGGAAGAAGAAGACGAACCACTTATCTTAAGGATCTTTGGACGTAGTTCTCACTTAGCATCAGATCATTGGCTTCTTGCACCTGCATCCAAAGTACGAGTAGCTTAATACATAACCGACTTCCTAAAGGAGATGGCACTAAAAATACAAGCTTAGGTAATATCAAAGCGTAGTTGTGTCATCTAGTGTTACTTTTGTTTTATTTCCTAAATTCCATTAGCTTGGAAAACCATTTGGAAGAAGACAAACCTCTTAACTTAAGGATCTTTGGATGTAGTTCGCATTCAGCATCAGATCATTGGCTTCGTGCAGCTAAATCCAAAGTACAAATAGCTCAAAAGATAACCGATACCAAAACGTGGTTGTGTCATCTAGTGTAAGTTTTATTTTATTTCCTGAATTCCATTGGCTTGGAAAACCATTTTGAAGAAGACGAACCACTTCTCTTAAGGATCTTTGAACGTAGTTCGCACTCAGCATCAGATCATTGGCTTCGTGTAGCTATATCCAAAGTACGTATAGCTCAAAAGATAACCGACTTCCTAAAAGAGATGGCACTCTAAGAAGACAAGCTTAAGTAACACCAAAGTGTAGTTGTGTCATCTAGTGTAAGTTTTGTTTTATTTCCTAAATTCCATTAGCTTGGAAAACATTTGGAAGAAGACGAACCTCTTAACATAAGGATCTTTGAATGTAGTTCGCGTTCAGCATCAGATCATTGGCTTCTTGCAGCTGCATCCAAAGTACGAGTAGCTTAATACATAACCGACTTCCTAAAGGAGATGGCACTAAGAATACAAGCTTGGGTAATATCAAAGCGTAGTTGTGTCATCTTGTGTTAGTTTTGTTTTATTTCCTGAATTCCATTAGCTTTGAAAACCATTTGGAAGAAGACGAACTTCTTTTCTTACAAGTCTATGGACGCTGTTCTCACTCAACATCAGATCATTGGCTTCGTGCTGCTTTATCCAAAGTACATATACCTCAAAAGATAACCGATACCAAAACGTGGTTGTGTCATCTAGTGTAAGTTTTATTTTGTTTCCTGAATTCCATTGGCTTGGAAAACCATTTTAAAGAAGATGAACCTCCTAACTTAAGAATCTTTAGACGTAACTCGCACCCAGCATCAGATCGTTGGTAGCGTGCAGCTGTATCCAAAGTACGAGTAGCTTAAAATATAACCGACTTCCTTAAGGAGATGACACTCTAAGAAGACAAGCTTAAGTAACACCAAAGTGTAGTTGTGTCATCTACTGTAAGTTTTGTTTTATTTCCTGAATTCCATTAGCTTTGAAAACCATTTGGAAGAAGACGAACCTCTAAACTTAAGGATCTTTGGATGTAGTTCGCATTCAGCATCAGATCTTTGGCTTCTTGCAGCTGCATCCAAAGTACGAATAGCTCAAAAGATAACCGACTTCCTAAAAGAGATTGCACTCAAAGAAGACAAGCCTGAGTAACACCGAAACGTAGTTGTGTCATCTAGTTTATGTTTTCTTTTATTTCCTGAATGCCATCGGCTTCCCATTACTTAACTAATTCGAGTTGATTAATGGCATAGCTCGTTTCGCCGCAAGTATTACGATACAACACGAACCTACCTCAGGAACTTGATATGTCAGTTATAAGAAACCTTTCCAAGTGGTTGATTACGTAAATAGGAACGTGTTTACAGAAACATATATGGTTGCGAAGTAACATTATATCAATATACTATCGTGGAATGTGGAATATATTACTAATCCGCTAATAAATGAAACACGTGCAATGATTTTTGGTAGTACAACTTCTTCATGATTGATTTGAGGAGTAAGCTGGTGAATGCGTGACGAGATCCTTACAAAAAGTGTGATTAAAAAAGAGCTTTCAGTACTTTATCTACCAAAATAATACTTTTAAATGAACAGGTTTCGCTTCGTTGTATTCACGCTTAACTTTAGAAACTTAAGTTAAACCTTTTCATTGAAATCTCAAATTATTAATTAAATTCTGTTTTTTTTTTATTTGAAGTCTAGAAAAGAGGAATTATGCAATATTTTTATTTCATATTTTATGAAAAATGATATATTAAATTATTAAATGAAGAGTGGCAAATTAAAATGCCGCATGTTATTTGCTAATATTAAAACTACTTAATCTTCAAACGAATTTGCATAAAAAACGCTGCACATCCTCGTGACGCGTTACTAATCACGCGTTTCATCCGTAAAAGTTTTACCCTTATGTGCCTAAACAATCACTTCAAAAATATTTTGACAATGCTGAAACGTATTGGTCTAAAGGTAGTTTACGGTTAACATATATTATTTCAGGGTGTTTATTTACACGGATTCTTTCAATTTCACGGTGGCTTCACACCCTGGCTTTCTTTTTGTGTTGAATAAATTATGTTCGCACCTCGTATATTTTTGTTTACTTTGAGGTTGCCGCGAGGGGACTAAACAGATTTGTTTTCCCTTTGAGGGATAAAAAGTCGCGTCATTAAATTTACATCAAAAAGTAACATCTTTATAATATACATCTATCGAAGGCTATTTATAAAGAGTCAAATATAAAATCCTAGTTTTGTAAGACTCACCAGGGGGCACGGATCTCTTTCCTACCGACTGGTGCAGGTGCTGACCGGCCATGGTTGCTTCGGTAGTTACTTGGACCAGGTCGTTGGCCGTAAGGAAACGCCCGCCTGTCATGAGTGTGGTGGTCAAGTCCAGCGTGTGCACCCAGGTGTTGTTGTCGCTGTTTTAAGGACATCTTTCAAAGGAGAGCATAATTGTGGTAATGCTATTCAGTGAAGTTGGGTGGAGGGCGGCTGCCTTCTTTTGCGAGAACATCATCTCGCCATCGGAGGAGACTAGGTGGCAGAAGTCGCACGTATGCGCTTCATGCTTCACCCTATTGAGAGGTAGGTCCTCATAGTCGGTGTCATCCGGGTCACTAGGGTGGAATGCAGCTAGACAACTTCCAGTGATCTCACCCATGAATGACGAGGGATCTGATTGGTTTTAGTGGGTATTCGATAATATGTGAGTCCCACACTCCCGATTGGAAACGTCTTTCATTGGGTTGTGTTCCCAGCGCGATAAAAATACTACTTTTTGTACCAATGATATGTTTTTTAATCGTGAATCTTCAGTCGGACTCATCGTGGGTATTAGGAAGAACGTACAAGCCTCTGGTATCTTACAAACAGATGAAGAGGGTTCTACTGGGTATTTGGAAGCCTCCTCACTAATCGTGTCCTAAAATCCTGGCCCATAAGTTGTGGTTCGATTCCCAGCGAAAAATAAGAAGGCTCGATATATAGGATAGCCTGGATAAGTATGATGTAAAGGAAACTATAAGTTTTTTCACTTGTTGAGACTTTTCATTTAATTATTTTCCAAATAGGCAAAATGTCCCACTGTCAGAGGTCATCGTACGAACCATTTTATAGATTACAAATAAAGCAAGTATGGAAGTAGTTTAATTGTTTGTAAACAAGCATCTCGTAACTCATGTTAACTATAATAGTTTTACTTATTCACCCCCTTTTTATTTGTAAAAACTCTTTCATCGTGTGCTAAATGTCCTTTACAAACAATGTTAATCTCTCCTCAATTTGACTTTAACAATAAAGAAAAGGGTATATATTTGTGTTTGTGTTTAATAGTAATGCGTGTAATGGCATTTTTTATGAATCTAAATTAATATTACAAAGAGGAAACACTTGTATTTTTGTATGTATGTTTATAATGTTTTCACACAAAAACTAATGGACGGATTTCAATAATTTATTCACCATTAGAACTGCATTTTCACTGAGCGACATAGGCAGTATTACTTTCTAAAAAAAAAATAGGGATCCCTAAGAAAAATGGATTATGAAAAAATTTGTCACACAACAACTGTCATCGCAAGTGCTGCGGGAACTATTGGCGGTAGGACACAAAAATGTTCCACAGTATTATAGAACGTATTAATATCTATAAAAAAATATCCAATACCATATCTCCAACTACTATAGTTATGCCACTAAAACTACCCTTTCTCATTACAAAATTGAATAAAGGCGCCGACAAAAATCAAACCATATTATTTATACCTCTGTATTAATCCTTACCCTGGTCAATGATATATTATTAAAAGCCTCTGCGATACCAGTATAATACTTTTTAAATTATGAAATTATGACATTTCATTCAAAAGATATGACGAATTTAAAAATGTCAATCTAACAAAATAAGTCCGACTTAGCCACGAGATTGGGTGAGTGAAACCGAGGGCCATTGCTAGTAATTTATAAAAAAAAAACTAGCTGTGCATACGACGTCTTCTGTGTGGAATATTGTTTTTGGCTGACTAAAAAATAAGTTTCAAGCATTTAGCTCCAAAAATGGCGTAATTAACAACTTTTTTACGCATTAAAAAGAAGCCTTTATCCATTCTCAGGCTCTAGACTATCTGTGTACCAAATTCAATTTAAATCGAATCAGTAAATTTGTCATGAAAGGGCTACAGACAAATTTACTTTTGCATTTAGTAAGGATATCGAATTTTCAATTATCTAGCTCCAAAAATTACGACAACCCTTTTTTCGCAATAAAAAATAGCCTATGTCCTGTCCTCTAGACTATCTGTGTACCAAATTTCACTTAAATCGGGTCAATATTTACACTTACAACTCTTTTTTTGCATTAAAAAGTAGCCTACCTGAGGCTCTGGACTATTTTTGTACGAAATTACATTAAAATCGATTCAGTAATTTTGGCATAAAAGCGACAGATAAGAGTTACTTTCGCATTTATAACATTAGTAAAGATATCGAATCGACAACCAAAAAACTAACTTTCAAGTTTCTAGCGCTGAAAAATGACGATATTTCCATCCCTTAAAATCCTTTTTTCGTACTAAAAAGTAACCTATGTCCTTTCTCAAGCTCTAGACTATCCGTGTATCAAATTTCATTTAAATCGATTGACTAGTTTTGGCCTGAAAGCAGCACAGACAGACTTTACTTTCACATTTATAACATTAGTAAAGATATCGAATTGACTACCTAAGATTAACTTTCAAGCTTCAAGCTCTGAAAATTGACGATTCTTCCATCCTTTACAATCCCTTTTTCCCACTAAAAAGTAGTTTATGTCCTTTCTCAGACTCTAGACTATCTTTGTACCAAATTTCATTTAAATCGATTCAGTAGTTTTGTTGTGAAAGCGCGATAGATAGTTGCTTTCGCATTTATAATTCGAAAAGTATTGGCTTTCTGCAGTCCCTATGAAAACTCATAATTCCTTCGGGTACAAAGTCTTTATTTCACGTATTAATATGTAGATAGGTGTATAACATTCCAAAGCAATCTAGGCTACATAATAAACGCATCCGTTGCGTTGTTAAATCGATTATCGCAACGCAATGTCCTCACTAGTTATCTGGCACGCTCGAGTAGAGCGAATTGCCCCGAACTTGTTCCTCGTCCGCTGCCAATTCATTATCGGAGTTACACACGTAACGTGAATAACGTTGTCAACAAACAAACAATTAAAATTAAACTCTAACCCTCCATAAATACAGTTGTATTTCTAATTAAACCAGCGTTTGTTGAAACAAACTGGAAACGGACATCGAATGATTACTACGCAACTTGAATCATTCCAGAACGTTGTATCCGTATTCGTTGTTAATTAAAATTGAACTGTATTTATAGTGGGATTAAGTTAGCTTTTGTTAGTGGGATGGGTTTGTTAGTTGTTTTTCTTGTGATACAGTGTGAAGCAATGAGAGAGGGCGGCAATAAATAACCACCTTTGTAGCGTCACCGCTCGGCTATTAAAATATATTCTGAGATTGCCTGTTTTTTGCGGCGGGACTTGGCCCTGTTCCCGGCTTTCGTAGTACTTTTTTTGATGCCAGATATGAGAATGTTGTGCCAATCTCGTATGGCATGCCTTTCGTTCTAAAAGATGTAGAATTCGCACAGTGATACATTTATTAGGTAGATAAAAGATAGCGATCCTGTGGAGCAAAGGTAGCGCTTCTAACTCCAGATTAAAGAAAGAAAGTGTTCTAATCACGTCGTGATCATACACCTCTTTTCCTCATCGATACATCTTGGTGTCGCTGATCGGAGGAAACATCTCGTTTTTTCTTTTTACCCGATCAAACCTGGGAAAGTTGTAAGGGGAACTACTTTAAACCGAGGAACTTTTATGAAAGTTTTAATGAGAATGAAAGAAGCAAAGGAGATATGCAAGGATCGTGGCAAGTGGAAGGAGGTGGTTTTCGCCTACCCCTATGGGAATGAGGCGTGATGCTATGTATGTATCAGACATAAATTCAGTGTAGGACTCGCTCCCCCTCCGCATACTTTTGTGGACCACCAGAGGATCGATAGATGCAATTTGCCCTGTCACTCCGTAAGATTTTTCTGGGAAAATTAAGAAAGAGGCAAGAGAAGTGTAACTCTACGTCTCCCACTTCCCAATTTCCTGTGCCGGAGTAGTGTGTTTCCTCTACCTCTCATTTGCCTCCTCAATCGAAAGGTTTCCTCCGTCCACGGGAACCCCATGACATGGACTGGAGATTAGTTACCACCTTCTGCAAATCTGCTATGTCGCTAAAGGAGGCATTGAAGAAGGTGAGGCAGAATTGCACTCTGAAGGAGGAGGCTGGGAAGCAGGGTATGTAGTTGTGCGCATTTCCTTCCCCCTTCATGAATCATTTGCTCTTCATTCAAGGATGTTGATGGTTCCGCTGGGTTTTCGTGTGTATCCTGACTTGTCAGTGCATCCCGAACTCCTGATACAGCTGCGTAAAACCATTATTCAGCGATAAAAGAAAGATATCTGCTTAAAAGTAACAAGTTGTTAATAAGAACGAACTTTAAATAGAAGAAATAGGAAGGCATTTCAATATATTCCATTAGGAATATGAGATACTTACGTGTTACGGTAAAGACAAATACAGAAAATCTGTAAAGCTATTATATTATGATGTTCAAACGTTATTGAACTGTTTGTGAATATAAAGTCTTAGTAATGTCTGCCGTCTTTAATATCTGTCTGTAAGACAAGCTTAATAATAAAATAACACAATTCTTTTGAGAGTTCCTGTACAATACAGACTACAAGCTAAGGGTTTGATTTAAAGACCTTAAAGTATGGTAAGTAACAAGCCATGAATGTCCCACTGCTGGACATAGACCTTCTCCCTCATAAGAGAAAGGGTTTTAGAGCATAGACTATCACTCTGCTCCAATGCAGATTGGGAGGCATAGTATTAATAGCACTCTCTACTCCTTATCTCTCATAGGCTGATGTGACGGAAATCCGACACGAAGGGAAAGAGATCAGGCGAAAGACCGACGGCTTAACGTGCTCGCCGAGGCACAGGGGTGCAGCACGCCGACAGCTAAACAACTTCAGACAAATGCTGAGAATTTCTTAACAAAAAGCTCAATAACATTAGTTGGACTTGAACTTGGACCCAGAACCTCATGTCTGTAGATGAACAAGCTGACCTATGAGGCAGTATATAAAGACATTACAATACTTTACTTTATTCAGACATAAAAAAGAAATATTTAGAAATAATCTTAATTCTACGACTCCATGGAGTCGATGACACCAACAACTTCGTCTGTTTGCCCAAATTTGGCAAAGGCCTCCTCCATTCCTTTCCACTCTGTTCTATTTAGAGTTTTTATTATCCATGTTGTCCCCGCTACTATTTTATATCATCTTTCTTATACTTCTTGGATACCAGAATACGATAGTTTTGTTCTATTTCTCAATGTCTTTTATTATATGACCCGTCCATTGCTACTTTAGTTTTCTTATTCTAGTTGTGATGTTTTCTATTCTTGTCCTTTTCCTAATACTTTTATTTCTGTATCAGATTTTCTATTGTGAACATGCTCTGCTCCATTGCCGTCTAGCAGGTTTCTAATTTTTGATTTTGCCCCTTGGGTGAGGGTCCAGGTGTTGTATAATTTTGATACGTTAAACGTCTTTATATCTTTGTTCTACATTAGTTCTTTCAGTAGCCAGTAACCATGCGTTTCCAATTCTGGTATCTATTTCTTTTGACATTATATCAGTAGTCGAAATTTGCTGACCCAGGTAGGAGATTTTTCTTTTACATATTCACGGGAATTTAATACTTCAAGGTATTAAATTCTCGTCAAAATGTGTTAAACACTTACAACTGCGCGTAAAATGTTTGACTGGCAACGACATCTAAATCCCAACGCTTTATACAATGTTAGCAATACTTTTAATTGTATATCCAATGATGAATGAAGCCATGATAGTGATAAACATAGAGTCTTGTTTAAAGAAATCGCTGGTTTGAATCGACAGCAGATGTCTTTATGTATCTATTTAAAAATGAAAATTACGTGTTTGACTGTGGTTTTCAATTCATTATTGTGCTTTTCAGGGTAAAGGACAACATTGTGAGGAAACTAACATATCCTGGAAGTACTTGGTGTATTTATATCTTGTTTAACACATAGTAGAGCAGCGTGGTGATTCAGGAGGCCTTTGCCCAGCAAAGGGACGTTAATAAGCTGCTTCTGAACTTTTTACTCCAATTAAACGAGAAATATACCAAGAGGGTGTAATATTAGTAACAATTGAAACATATATAATCTTGATATAAGAATTGAAACAATGACAAATGGAAAAAACAACTTGTTGTAAAGTTATAACCTTACTTAGTTCAAACTTGTTCTCAATAACAAAAACAAACATACTTCCATGTAATTCCGACCGCATTAAATTCACCCGATAATCATAATGAATACGTTAACTTCCTTAATTTGAGAGCAAAAACTTGTACACGTTATCTATAAGTAATTAAAATTAAGTTTATTGTATCATTAAAATGAATTGAATCGCCGTAACAGAAGCCTTTCAATTTAACGAGATTTGTTAAGGATTTCATTACGTATCATAAATTAAACAAAATAATTTCTCTTTATCTTAATAAAATGCTTCATTACAAATTTGTATAACATGCGTTTCTCTATATTCTTATATAATATAAAATATATGATTTATGTATTTGTTTCTTATATATTTTACACGAGGATTTTCATTCCGCCAAATGTTGCCTAGAAGAAATTGTTAGCGATAAGGCCTCCTTTTGTATCTTTAATAGTGTACAGTAAAGAGAATTCTATCTATCTATCTATCTAAAACAATGTCCTCTGCCATATCTATCTATCACGATAAACTCAAAAGCTATTAAAGAGATTTCCATGCGGTTTCTACCAATAGATATTCAATCGCGAATAGTTTTAATGAGTGTAGAATAACTTCTCTTGAAGAGTGAATAAGTAAGTTAGTGTCTTATAATCATCTTCAAAATATTACCTTCCTATTGAAAGCGGTTTGGAGCACATTGTCTTCATGGTCTCAAAATCTACACCGGATATATAAATCTAACATTTTAGTATGTTATAGATTAAGATAAAATGGATATTGTGAGTAATCCTTGTAATATAGATATATGCCATCACAGACTTTTTTATAAATCTATTTCAGAGGAATGATTCTACAATACATTGTTTTGTTATATCTCAAAGGAATTAGACAGCGTTTTGACAAAAGCTCCCAGGTTTGATTTTTTTCAGACACTTCCAACAATTATGGTTTTAATTTATCAAACTTACATAAAACCTTATCAAATTATGTACGCAAACTTTGCTTAAGAATCATTCTTTCTAATGCTGTAAGATTTATGCAAATTCGTTCAGTTGTTTTAATCACAATCAGATAGAAAGTGGCAGCGCATTCTTTGCAAAAAATCCTGCGTTCAAACTTATTTTTATAATAAACAAGAAGAATAGATTCCAATATCCTTTGATGACAGTAAGGACGCTATTTTCTGGATATAACCCCTTCCCCGGACAAGTCTGCCGGGGCGGTGAGATATCGGCAGACGGTAAATCACGGAGAGAGACATTTTTTCCGGCACTCACCCTCCATTCGTGTCGAGTGCTGTCTCGAGAGATAGCGCTTGGTAACGTCGGCATAAAAGAACTTCTATATAATACTATCTTTTTCCCGTAGTTTCCAATCCCGTGGATATATGAGGAAATCCCTACCACTTCTGATGATTTTCCATTCATTGGTTTCCTCAATAATAAGACCCCATTTGCTTCTCCTTTGTGTAGCTTGGAAGGCATTGTGAACGGAAATTTTTATTGTGGTACTTTGCCATTATTTGCCAGTTGTCACGAGCTTTTCGAGGTTATCACCTTGTTTGTGTCTGTCTCATTGTTCTAGTGGTTAGCATGTACAGACATGAGGTCCTGGGTTCGAGTCTAGGGTCGGGCCAATTAAAAGATCAATATTGAATTCTCTATTAAGATTTTCTGAATATTTGCCCGAAGTTGGGAAGTTGGCGGTGCGATCCACCCCCGTGCCTCGGAGAGCACGTTAAGCCGTCGGTCCAGCGCCTGAACTCTCTTCGCAAGTGTTGGATTTCCGTCACATCGCAGTATGACAGTGAAGGAATAGAGAGTGCACTTGTGTACTATGCCTGCCAATCTGCAGTGGAGAAGCGTGGTAGATCTATGCTCTAAAAACCCTTGCTCCTCGGCGTGAGGAGGCCTGTGCCCAGCAATGCGACGGAATGGGCTGCTGCTTACTTTACTTTTTTACCTTGCTTCCTGGTTATGTGATTTTTTGGAATAGTCAATACCCTAGTCCATATTATTCACTGTCTATTATTGCAAAAAGAGTCACTTTATTAATGAATAGGGACTAGTTTTAAGTATCTCATGATGAGTGAGTTTTCTCGTCTTAAATCTTCACCTTATTACTTTACAAATGTGCTCGGTTTGGTCCCAAACGGTTGGATAGTTTAAAGGTCTTTTTATCTCTTTACTAAGCATATGTAGATATACAATGATAGTGCAATCAATTTTGGACTTCCTGACGTATCATAAAACAAAATCCATAACCGCATCTGTCTGTTAGTTATAAATACGAAAGTACAGAACAGATTTTAACATCATTAATACAGAGAACGGTTCTTTAGGTAAGGTTCTTTATACAATTTGCCAAGGTTTTAGAGGAAATTGGTTAAAATTGTTGGAAATGAAAAAATAAGCCTGGAAGATTTCATTGAAAATATAATCTAATCCTTTAGAGATATAGCCAAATGTCGTATGGGACAATGACTCCTCTTTTATAGATCCATAATTAATTATCAGGTGGAATATTTGTAAGTTTTAAAGATAGTTCGCTATTAAGAAAATTGGACTTCAGGCGCACTTATTGAGTCTTATACACTATCAACTTAAATACATTAATAACCTGGGAAATGTATTTACGCACTCCGGCTGAGTGTTGTATCTTCAACAAGAAGTTTGGGACTCGCTGAAAAAGAAAATACCCTCTAAAAACCTGCGGGGCCCGCTGCAGCCTGAATTGAGGTTCCGTAGCTTCGATTGGGACCTCAGACATCAGCAATCATGGTAATTTTTCTTATTTACGAGTTCAGGAGACGCGCTGAAGCTCGTCCTCTGATCGATGCTTATCTTCTTTGTGCAGATGTGGCCTCTGCTTTTGTCTCCGTCTACCTCTCTACTAAGTTTGCTGCTGAACATATAGCCGACGATATTCAACAGCGAGAGTTCACCGTTAACCAGTGACATCAAATAAATGTCGCTGAGGTTCCGATACTGGGCATTCGGCCACAGTATGGTGTCCCGTATCTAAAAGAGCATCACACTCGTGGAATCCTAAGTGACCAAGCTAAACGAAAGGGTCCCTGGCCTCTTGGAGAACCTCTTGTTAAAATAAAAACGGACTGCTTCCACCGTGGCTATATCCTCAGCTGGGGACTCAAGATCCTCCTTACATCTTTCTTACAGAGCTTTATGTGCTCTAAAATTCGTGCGATACCGAAACGAGTGGTTAGTTTAGAAATATTTTTGACTGTGAACAGTATAGGTTTGCAATTTCTTTGCTGGCTGTACCTGGGCGGGGCGTCTGCCTCATTATTTAGATATTAATCCTCACCCTCGCCCTCGGCGCACGTTCCGTGGCACTAATTAATATACGACACTCGCGGCCTTTCACCGTTAACACTTTTATGCCGAATAACAACTTTTTAGCGCACATAAAATTATTAAGTGAGCTCTTGAAAGCCTTGAAAGGTATTATAAAACATTCAGAAGACTTACAGCATTATACAGTAAACTTAATACCATCTGTCTATAGGTATTGGGCAGAGTCAATAAGTGACAATCCGACGCACGTCTCTCCACAGTTCTCGGGTGACGGCCCGCCGGTGCGGTCGACTTTTGAAACTGTCTCATTCCTAGCAATTATTATTAATGAGTTTGTGTAAATTGATATCGGGAACATTAAGTGATTGAAAATTATAATCTGAGTTAATTAATAAAATGTTTCATTGCACCAACATTACCCAACAAACGCTCACAGTATGGAAATTGAATTATTGATACCATTAATGACGATGTCGGCGGAGAACCCTACGCCTCTACGCTTTATGCTTCTTTCGTTCTCTCTTATTCTCCGACATACTAATATTAATATTATAGTGATGCATATTTAATAAAATATACTTACCAGCCCCTACTTATACATACATGAAACGCTGGTATTTATTAAAACAAACAATCAATAATTTTAAATTTAACCGTCGTTATAGCGAACGCAGGAAAAATACACTTTTTTGCCACATAAAATTTATATAAACTACCGTCTTTCTTAAATGACACTTGATAGTAAGAGATTTTTAAGAAACATTTATTCATTAATACTTTTTCCGCCAAAACGGGCGATATGCTGGCAAAAGTACAGTATGCAACGAGTGAGTGTCTCGCAGGCTTTACCTTATGTCTATTGTATTTACAATATAAAAGAATAAAAATATTTACAAATCTAATTTAACATTGTGCAATAAAATAAACAAAAACGATATTCGAAATATAATACGAATCAATATAAACGAGATAAGTTGAAGTATTGGTACCGGTCATAAGTATCACTATATATAAGCTATTAAGCCATTGTATTAGTATGTTTGAATATTTATATGTATTAATGAATCCCACTTATCCTTTTTTACCCTATGAAATCTCTTTGACCTTAAGGTTGCCTGGTAGAAATCGCTAAAAAGCGATAAGATCGCCTAATTTACGCGTCTTTTAAGTTTGTTGCTGTTACTTGTTTCATGTTTGTGGTGTATAATAAAGAGTGTTCTATCTATCTATCTAAGAGTTTCTTTCCTTTACTAAGTTACAGCATTATAATTACTTTCATGTGTCGCCAAATGAGTCTTCAAAAATTAAATTTTTTAAGTTTGAAAGTCGCCAATTAAATTTAAAACTCTTTTAACTATCTTTTATAAAAATACCCAAAATATCTTCTCAATAAAGGAACAAACAGCATTTAATGATATATATTAAAATCCTTTTATTCTAATTGAGAATATTTTGCGGTGAACTCAGTCGAAAATAAGTGAATAGCTCCTTAGGCAATGCCACTTCGGGGAAGGCTATAATAAGTATACTCCTAGTCCTGTGATGTTAGAAATAGGGTTAGAGGCTTTTGGACTAGAGTTTGAATCGCGTGAATCCTTGATGAAGTCAAATATCAGGGCACCAGGTCAAGAATTTAGTCAAAGTTGAGGAATTTGTCGTGTTATCTCTTTCCAGTGACAAATTATCGTCCCGCTAATTTATGTGGGACTGCACCTTGTTAGTGTAATAAATATTTGTAAAAGTTATGCTAAAAAGGACCTAATTATATTCTGAAGTAAGTTTAATTACTACCTTTTGAAAGGAACAATAGATAATATCTTAAATATTACCTAAAAATATCACAAACCATGAATATTCACTGGATACAGGTGTGCTTTGTCTTTTTTGGTGAGGAAGAATGACTGATGAGCTAATTAACTAATAAATAAATACACTTTTAGGAGCCCTTAGTTATATGCTAGTTATACAGCAGTATAAAACTTGTATACCCTAAACCAGTTTTATTCATGGGAAGACGCTTTTTAAATGCAAAATTCACTCATTCACTTATCACGAGATCTTTGAAACTAATCGAGTTTTGTAGACACTCAATTAATACGGATTTTATCATAGTCCCACGGAATCTAGAACTGCACGAGTTACATCGAGGGGAAGAAGTAAGAAATAATATGACTGATATTCATATGAAGTCACAACAATTATATGCATAAAGCAAAGCACTGAAAATGACACAAATAGAGCAAAGTGTTTCCAGATTTAGCAAAAAGTTTCAATAAAAAATTGGAATCTTTTTTTAATGGGCTTTTGTATTATTAATAATACACGCCAGCCCCATCGTAAACTTATAAACTAACACACAACAATTTAACAATAAAAAGAAATATAATTACAAACAAAAAAAACTAACATTCTTTGAGAGAATCATTAACAAATTTATATAACTTAAAAGCCAAATAACTCAAAGGTTAAGATTGAATTAAAAACACCAATAAAATTTTAATTTAGTTCATGCGTTAATGTTTCTCTCAAACTTTGATTCCGAACACATGCCTTTAGCAAATGTTCAATATCTTCCGTTCCTCCACAAACTGCACAATTAGGGGAAGAACTCTTCCTCATAAGGTATTTGAACTGACCCAAAGGCATGTGTCCAAACCTTACTCTAAATACTCTATCACTAATTTATTTCTATTCATTTTTGAATGTACAAACCACAGTATACGGAGAGGCTCCGACTGCATTGTCTTGTATCAAATCCCTTTATATAACGCCCTCTCATTAAAAATATTGGAATCTTGAAATTATCAATGTTAAGTCATAATTTACTCTATTTCCTTCACATACTTCAGTTAAATCCAATGAAACGGATCAGCTTTAATAAGTCTTCTGTACGATAAACATTACCAATGCTACTTTGTAAACAGGACATGTTTAACGACATCGTCATCCTATCAATTACAACATGTGAACAGTTAATCTGTTGTTAGTGCTTTTACGTCTTTCATTTTATATGATTGTGAAGTCTTTTTGGTCTTTTCTAGATATTCTTGTATGGTGCTGGACTACGAGTAGGCCTTTCAGTGTACCATGCTGCCAAAAGAACGTATGAATTCAAACCAAAAGGTCCAGAAATCGCCAAATGGCTCTCCATAATCACCCTGCATAATGTGACAGTGAGACAGAAAAATAAAATATGTAAATTTAAGAAAGTAAAATTAAGAGCAGATGTGCTCCAGGAACTGCAATCACCATTCATTTGGTGTCAAAGAACTTTCAGCTTCTTTGGAGACATTATGTGGGGGCTAATCGCTATCCGAATAAACAGTTTGTTTTAGGTAACTTTGAAAGCAGATGTGCTCCTGGAACTGAAATCACCCCGCATTATTTATTTATTTATTGCACACCAACACAATATACACTATATACGTTTTAAAAAATATATTACAAGCTAATTAACTAACTGAGTGAGTGAAAACTACGTGGATAAACTTAAGGCAACAGTGTAGTAACTGATATAACTAAGTCGTCGTCGCTTCAACCGATGGACATCCACTGCTGGATATAGGTCTCACGTAATGACCTCCACAAGGCCCGATCTTGCGCCGCCTGGCTCCAGCGGCTACCGGCGACCCTCTTTATGTCGTCGGTCAACCTTGTGGCGGGTCTCCCTACATTGTGCCGTCCGGTGCGGGGTCGCCACTCCAGCACCTTCGGCCCCCAGCGTCCATCGGTCCTTCGGACTATGTGCCCCGCCCATTACTTCCCCACTACTTGAGGTTCGCGATTCGTAGGACTATGCCGGTACTCTCTCTATGGTTCTGCTACGGATCTCTTCATTTCTCTCTTGATTCGATCACGTAAAGAAACTCCGAGCATAGCCCTCTCCATCGCACACTGAGTGATTCTGAGCTTCCGCATGAGGCCCATAGTCAGCGACCACGTCTCAGAACCGTAGGTCATCACTGGCAACACGCACTGTTCGAAGACTTTGGTCTTCAGGCACTGAGGGTTATCCCCGAACGCAGCCCAACCGAGTTGGATTCAGCGGTTGACCTCCTTCTCGCAATTGGATCAACCTAGCTGGACTATATGTCCCAGGTATGTGTACACGTCAACAATTTCGAGAGCTGAGTTCTCAACGATGACTGGGTGTGGCGGTACATGGATATAAGGCAAAATTTTGGTTTTATCCATGTTCATTTTCAGGCCACCTGTTGAGAAACTCTGCTGAGGTCATCCAGAATTGTATTGAGATCTTCGAGTCTCTGCCATAATGACATAACTAATTATTACAATAAAACAAATAAAAATTATACAATAAGGTAAAATAAAATAAATAATTATAAAAAGTTAAACATAAACGTTACATTAGGGCTCATCAATTACTTAAAGATAATAGGTTTTTCCTAAACATGACCTTGGAATCATTAAAAATATCAATGTCATTGTTTTGCCTTACAATTTCGCAATATGTTATCTCATAATCCTGTTCAATGGGGAGTTCTGGCCTAAATTTGAATGAGAAAACTTGCTGCAAAAAATGTTGCGCTTATTGACTCGTTTGTATTTCACGGGTGCTATTAGATTATACCAGATAGCAACTCTAGACAATCCAATGTTCCATTTATAAGTATGTATATAAACTCTCTATAGCTTGGATTTTTTTTCGCTAGAATATATTTATAAGTAAGGTGCCACAGGAACCGTTTTTGGACCCTTTCTAATCTTTTAATATGAGTCCAAAGAGCTCAGCTTCTTTAGACATTATGTGGTGAGCTAATAGCATTTCTTGAAAAGCAGTTTGTTTTAGGTGAATTTAAAAACAAATGTGTTCATCATTCTTAACAGTAAGAAAACAACGAAAAAGAAGTCGTGTAAATCTTACTTAATGGACCTCCGGTGGAAAATTAATCTTAAAAAATAAGTGATTACTTATTTCTGCCTCGGTATCATCTTAACATAAAGACATTGTCTGACCCAGTGTCTGATCAAAAAAAATTGAGAATAAATAGCAACCTGTTGATACTAATCTACTATAAAAAGAACCAGATATGCACAGAATTCTATGTGGCCCTTGTAAAAAGGATCCACGTATATAACTAAGGCCATTATGGCATAGATTGGTAGGAGTATATTATCCAATGTTGTTATTTCAAGGAGTCATTTTTTGTAGTGCTGATAGGTTAGCGTTGGAACGTAATCTCTTCTGACAGTAAGGAATGATACAATCTAAAATGGAAGCCCATTAACGTGGAAAGAAGTGATTCACCTCTTATTTTTGCACATCATCGTTCAGAACCGTATTTTTTTGCTTGAAATGCTATTTCCTATATCGCTGCTGTGCTGCTAAACGAGTACTCGTACCAGGGAGGCCCTCAAAATAACACTTGTTGCAATAATAAATGTAATAAACAGCTAAATAGAAGACGTCACAAATTAGCTAGCTATCGTTAACACTAGTTAATCAAGTTAGCCTTCGGTTATCTACGTACTATCTCAAGACTGAACTATAGCAGAAAGTATAACAGTATTATTTGAACATCACGTAACTATTGATAGATTATGAACGTCAAGGTTTAAAGGTCCATTCATTCATTACGTAAGGCACCCCATTGCAAGGGGGGTAGCGGGTTAAGAACAATTCACAGGTACCCTTGGGAAAAGGGGAAGTTAGATCCATTACGTAACACTTTGTTGTGTATGTAAATCTTAAAATTCACAAAGCGTTTATTTTTATCTATTAAGTAGGAAGAGAAAGGAGGGGTTTGAGAAATGTTCCAATAGGTCAGGTGTGTCATTGGACCCGTAAATGGTTGAACCGATTGTTTTGTGTGCTTTTAAGAGCCTTCGAGAATGGCTAAGAACATGAACCATGCGGGTGACACTACCGATAACTAGGAAATGCTTTTAGGCACAAACCCTGACCAATGGGCCAGGAGTGTGGGACTGAGATCCCTGGAGATCACGCAATGCCCACTAAAACTCAACGGAAGCTTCTTCATCCGTGAGATAGGCACAGAGACTCTATTGCAAAGAACATCGAACCTTCACCCATTGAAATAAAGCGCATTTTAAAATAACAAAAATAGCTGTTGCTGTTACAAAATATCAGTTACTACTATTGCTATTTGAATGTTTTTGTTATCTCTAAATGTACTTTAGATTTAATTAAACTATTAACTTAATCATCTGAACCTCTGGTCTTGATGGGTCACTCATTACAAAAATATGCGAATTGCTTTCGCTGCGTGCACTGCAAAAACGGTCACATTTTCGCAAAAATCATGTATGACGTGATTGTTCCCCTTTAAAGGTTTTCTAAAAAAAGACCAATACAATATATGTCTATCTTTTAATCTGGGCTCACTACAACCTTTTATACGCTCACCAAATTTTTCCTTCTTTGTCTCATAAGACGCGCACGTCATCTACTTGTTTCTTTTATCCAATACAGTTCACAAAGTAATAAAATCTTTGTTTCTGAGGCATTAGTTTCGAAATGTAGACGTAAACAGCCGTTATTGATTGAATTTAAACAAAGTAGGCTTCGATCGATTGCTTTTCATGTTACACATCAATTTGCTACGAAATTTTCACCAAGTCACGCACTTTTGATACCAAAGCACTTTTATTTGTAAAGCATAAATTTGATCGTATAAAACGCAGAGTATGTCTCTTCCAAATATCACTTTGCCTTAATATTAGTTATGTAGATTCTGCAATTTCTGTAATTCTTTATGTGCGTTATAATGTTTATTTTTGTTATATATAAATGCTTCTTTCACTCTACGTACATTTTATTTTGAAGTGAGAACTTCTTTAGCATCGTTGTGATTTGAGAGTCGATGAAACTAAAAAGCGACAGTAAAGAGGGAGACTCATAAATTCATAAGATTATACAATGTCTGTTATCTTCGTGGTTCTCTTTGTGCTCTGCTTCGTGCACCCTCTACTCGTATAGGAGTTCATCATTAGTAAAACCTACAATTATCCTCATGCCGAAATTTGACGTCTTTTCATTATGTTTTTATCCTTCTTTATTTATTGCTGACAGGTTGGCCTTTGACTGTTATTTCATCTGACGATAAGTAATGATACAATCGAAAATGGCAATACTCTGATCTAGTAAGAGGTAATTTTCTACACAGCATTGGATCAGAACGCAAAAATTTTGGTCACCGGCTCGTTTTTGCTGGTTGGTTGGTCACTATTATCAGCTGAAGCCATCCACCAGTACAGATTCAGATAAATAGAGCCCAGGGTCACTGCTAGCAAAGTAAGTTATGGCAGCTTTACGCCAGCAAGGCTTCGAAAACCTGGCAAAGATGAAGTGGATTGTTTCTAAATTAAACGTCTTTTTTAAAGTCGGCACCGGTGGGAGGCACCAGCCGCAGCTAGGTAGCAACCTAACAACAAAGATGTACCTCCAAGCAAAGAGATTTGTATTCTGGCATGACAATGTGAAGAAACCCTAAAAGGTACATTACCTTTTACCCGATTAGCGCGCTTCCATCTAAGACTACATCATCATTGACCATGAGATGTCAATCGCTTAACTGTCAGCAATAAAAAGAAGCAAAATTGTGTGATAAAATGAGTATATTTTTTTGCTGTACCTAAAATATCTTGCCGCAATATTAACAGCATCCATGTTTTCAGCTGTATCGACAAGGGTTCCCACAATAGAAACAACAGGGAGTCAATCTCCTCGTTAGACTCCCTGTTTATCCTCCTCAATTCACGATTCAACTGAATCCTCAGATTATGCAACTTTCTACTTATTTCCTCTTATGTCGTCTATATACTAGTGGAAAAAATTAAAGGAAAAAACAAAATTATTTAACGATTTTTCGAAAGCCTGTATCTTTTATAAAATTGGTCGTATCGGAGTAAAATAAAAAGCAATTTGAAGCTTGAAGTTTCTAATTTTGGAATAAACCGTTATGCTTTTTATTTTTCTTTTGAAATAGTTCTAAAGAAAAGCCTAAAATAGCATATGTGTATCTTTGAAGGTTGACTCAATATAATCTTATTTATGATTTCGATGGACTCGCTGGTACAATGGTACGAGTACTGGCTTTGCTAGCAGAGGTTCCGGGTTCGATCCCTCGTAAGGCGAATTTACGAAATTATATTTTGTGTTGCTATTCACCAGGCAAAGTGATTTGTGTTCCGGTACGGTCCTGTTTAGAAACCATAAATACTAAATTCCCTGTTGCTAGATTATTACGCTTACATCTTTAATATTATCCTCACTAACCATGAGATATGATCACAATAAACCACTAAAATGTCAGTTTTATAAGAAAGATCCACATTAATTGCAAAACTTTCTTATATTTCCAAACTTGAGACAACCAAAAAAGTTCATGCGGTTTTCAGTTATTGTTTACTTACATAAACTTTATATCGCAAGCAATATAAAGTAGTGGGGTAATTTTTAGTACATTTGAAAGCTGATATTAAGGAGTATCATTAAATGTGTTAGATAAGTTGTTTACTTTGAATAAAACTGTAGTAAAGTTTTTTTTTATTGCTGACAGAATAGCGCGTGACTGTGATCTCGCCTGATGGTAAGTGATGATGCAGTCTAAGATGGAAGCGCGCTAATCTGTTAAGAGTCTATATACCCCTTACGGTTTCTACACAGCATCGTACCGGAACACACATTTCTTTGTTTGGCGGTACGATTTTGCTGGTAGGATGGTAACTAGCCACGGCCGAAGCCTCCCACCAGTCCAGACTCAGACAAATTAGAAAATACAATTTCCTAAATTCGTCCTACCGGGGATCGAACCCGGGACCTCCGCTAGCAAAGCGAATACTCGCACCACTGTGTCGGCGAGGCCGTCAAGCTTTTAACAAAAAAAGAACACCAAATGTAAAAATACGAAGAACTCTAAAAAAAATAGGCAATTATTTTTACTTTTTAGAGCATAATAATATATTTGTAAGAGATTGTTTTGAAGGCGATTCCTTTTTTGTTAAAATTTTTATTTTTAGTGAATCTGAAATAAACTAACAAATTTAACACCTAAAAAACGTGTAGCTTATATGGGACAGCACCGTTTAAATGAAACAACTTTACAAAGTTAAATTTACAATGATATCGTCACACCGGAGATCGAACCCGCAACCTAATACTCGTACGTTACAGGTTAGTTATTTTGCCACCCCGCTATCACCAGTATTTTATACGGCAATCACAACAACAACAACGTAAAAAGCACAACACTAATACGCAAAAGTAAGTAGCAGCCCATTAACGTCCCACTGCTGGACACAGGCCTCCTCACTCATATGAGAGAGGGTTTTTAGAGCATAGACTCACCACGCTGCTCCACTGCGGATTGGCAGGCATAGTACACAAGTTTGCACTCTCTATTCCATCACTCTCATAGTTCGATGTGACTGGAATCCGACACGACCGGAGAGAGATCAGGCGCAGGACCGACGGCTTACCGTGCTCTCCAAGGCACGGGGATGGATCACACCGCCAACTTCCCAACTTCGGGCAAATATTGAGAAAATCTTAATAGAAAACTCGATATTGATTATTTAATTGGCCCGACCTGGGACTCATGTCTGTAGTGGAACATGCTAACCACTAGACCAATGAGGCAGTTAATGATCTTCTTAATATAAGCTTTTAAATGTATTTATAATTACCCCGTTACTTTATTTTGTATGCGATATACAGTTCATATTAGTCAATAATAAATGAAAACCGCATAATTAATAAATGGTTTCCTAAGTTCTAAGCTTATCTCTACACAATTAAACACGCACCATCACCTGATATGAAGCCAGAGGCGTAAACCTGTTATAATAGAAAAAGAAGCCTCCTAATTAAACTAATTCAGTGGTTATTTATCATCTATTGATAGCCCGTGTCTTCCGCCACGTTGTCAAGGTGTAAACAAGTGAACAGTTAATAGAAGCGACATCTGAATTGATTGCTTATGGTATAGGATTAGATTACACAAATGATGCATCATCAGAAAGCTTGTCATTAGTTGCACTGTTGTAGATATTTAGATATAGATAGATAGATGTATACTTTATTGAACACCACAGAAATAGGACAAAAGAAAAATACAACAACTTAAAATTAACTAAATTTAGTGTGCAATTGGGCGGTCTTATCGCTACATAGCGATCTCTTCCAGACAACCCTTGCGGTTAGGGAGACAGTCAAATAAAAGAGAGAGAAGGTAGGCCGTGTTACTATAGCAATAGACATACATATATTATCTACATAAAGATATTTATAATAATACAAATACTTACATACATATATAATTAGACATCTGCCTCATTGGTCTAGTGGTTAGGTTAGAAGTCGATACTGAGTTTTCTATTAAGATTTTCTCAATATTTGCCCGAAGTTGGGAAGTTGGCGGTGTGATTCACCCCCGTGCCTCGGAGAGCACGTTCAGCCGCTCTCCGGTCGGATTCTTGACCCTTCGGACTTTGAGAGTGAAGGAATAGAGAGTGCACTTGTGTACTATTCCTGCCAATTCGCAGTGGAGCAGCGTGCTAGGTCTATGCTCTAAAAACCCTCTCTCATATGAGTGAGGAGGCCTGTGCCTAGTAGTGGGTACTTACTTACTTTAGACATCGCCTAGTGGCCAAAATTCCACCATAATTAATTTTAATTATAAGTTTGAACATTAGTTTCTATTGTCAAAGACTATAATCAAATTAAAAAGTACAAGTGTCAGAAGTAGAACTTCTTAGGCAAAATAATTTTTAAGTCTTGTTTATATTTATACAAATACAAAACTTTATATTTCCGAGACTTAGAGAGAGGGAAAAAGGAATGTGTTAGGATTTTAATGAATTTAATTATCATTAAAATAGTAAAAGTGTCGAAAGTTAATGGAAATAATTTATTGAAATCTCAAATGACGATTGGCTAATTAACATGCCACATGTTATTTATAAATATTAAACCTACCTAAGCTTCAAACGCGCATAAAGAACGCTGCACATCTTCGTGACTCTTATCACGCGTTTCATCCGTAAAAAATTACCCGCATGCGAATAATAAGTTTCACTTCAAAAAGTGTAATATTATAGCTCCAATGGCTACCGGGTTATTGAAGATAGTATTCAAAAAGTGTTGTTGCTATAATCTACGGATATAAAATTTTGTCTCTATTTCTTTATGTCCGATTCCGATAATTCTTTTGCTTTTCTGTTCGTTAAAGTCGAGAGAAGGTTCGTATGAAGGAAAAAAATTAATAAAGTTATGTATAACATGAGATATTTTAGGAAGAATTAACCACTATAATAACTTTTTCAATGTAACCTCTTTAGTGATTTTGACAATATAAACTTTTTTAATGTAACCTTGACGTTTGACGTAATTGTCAGTGATTGACAGATACGCATATATACTCTACGTGTATGTGTTTTTTATTTATTTATTTGCATTGCATTGCACTCCTTCTCCTAATGTATATAATATATTTAACAGATATACAGGTATCTATTGACTCATCACGATATCTCTGGAACCATAAGGCGTAGAGACTTGGAATTTGGTAGGAATATTCCTTTTGCCGAGTTGACATCAGCTAAGAACGGATTTTGCGGGGTTGCGGGGGTGTTATACGCATGTTTCTTATTTGCAAAACAATTTGCCTAATTGCTATCCTATATCCTAATTAATGCATCGTAAAAAGAGGTATAATTTGTTTCACGTATTGATATATAAATAAGAATTAATTCAAACAATTAAACACTATTTGAAGAATGGTAAGATCGACGACGCTAAGTTTTTCTATTAGGTAATTATGTGACTCTAATTATACATAAAAATACATCGAGTATGCTAATGTATAATTTATTTTGTGTTGTTTAAAGGCAAGAAATATAACTGTTTATGTTCAATGTTTATACAGTTAAATCATTGACTATATAATTACTGTAATTAATTTATTAGCGTTATATACGTATAGAACGTTGTGGTATCAAAGAAGATATAGTGGCTACAATTGAGAAAGGTATGCTTAGATGGTTTGGGCATGAAGAGAGAATGAATGAAAGGAGACTGACAAAGAGGATTTATGAGTCAAGAGTGAATGCGAAAGTTGGAAGCGGAAGACCAAAGCGAATGTTCTTGGATCAAATCCAGGACATTTAAATTAAGGGCCAAGTCAAGAGTACTCTAAACCGACGAACTTGTATGAAAGGTTTAATGAGAATGAAAGAAGCGAAAGAGATATGCAACGATCGTGGCAAGTGGAAGGTTGTTGTCTCTGCCTACCCCTATGGGAATGAGGCGGGATGAGGGAGTAAAGAGGAAACATTTGTGTTTTTGCATATATGTAACGTTTTCACGCAAAAACTACTGGACCTATTACAAAAATGTTTTCACCATTAGAAAGCTGCATTTTCACTGAGTGACATAGGCTATATTACTTTCTCAAAATAAATAGCGATCCCTAATATAAATGTATTAATGTAACCCAAGGTGTAAAAAAATTGGCCACAAAAAAATCTGTTATCGTGTGCGCTGCGGAAACTATTGATGACAGAATAAAAAAGTTTTTACAATATTATAGAATGTTTTAATATCTACAAAAAGGTCTACTACGCCATATGTCCAACTACTGTAGTTATGCCAATATAACTACTTTTTGCATGGTAAAAGTTAATAAAAGTTCCGTCAATGATCACACCATATTATTCATACCTCTGTATTAATCTTTATCCTATTAAATTATATTTTATTTAAGACCATTTCAATACCTGTAAAATACTTTTTAATTTATTAAAATCGGACATTCCATTCAAAAGATATAACGATTTTAAAAATGTCAATGTAAATAAAATTGTAGCGATCCTTATCTGATGACTTAACTGGTGAGTTAGCTTATATTCCAAGGATACCAATGACACTATGAAGCTAAAACTTCTTCATGAAATTAAGAATTTTTCAATACCTGTACAGTATATTTTTAATTGACTAATGTCCGACATTCTACGAATTTAAAAATGTATTAGTTAGACATATATATGTTCGATTACATTATGAATGCAAGTGTGTATCTAATAATCTGAAAGGAAGTAATTAAAATCTAAGTGAAATACAACTTTTATATTAACAAAAATAAATCTATAGTCCGACTTAGACTTTCCAATGCCATGAGATCGGTTTTTACGCAGGGCAATGCTAGTATTAAATAAAGATTGACGTTAACCGCTTTTGACTCCGTCGAGTTACATAGCCGAGCGTGACGGCCGAGTCACATTCAATATCTACAAAATAAAATATATAGTAAGTCTGGAGAAGGCTTACTTTAAATAAAGTAAAGTTTTGCAGTGTAATAATGAACCGGACAGCAATTAGACAGTCTGTACGTGTTAAAGATAGCATCAGGGCGGCGCCGAGATAGTCGGATTGCTTACTTGTTACACAAGTAGGGCTTAGACCCCTTTGTTATGTTGGTTTTGTACATTTCATTTCGCTTACTTCCATAAAACTAAAAGGGGAAATATAATCTCTTTAAAGTTATACCTATACACCAAAAAAATACAAGACAAGCGTTGGCAGTTTTGTTAGTCCAAAATTTAAGTAGGTGTAGTAATTATCCTAAATATGTGGGTAAGTAAGTTAGTAGCAGCCCATTTGACGACCCACTGCTGGGCACAGGCCTCCTCACTCATATGAGAGAGGGTTTTTGAAGCATATACCCACCACGCTGCTCCACTGCGGATTGGCAGGAATAGTACACAAGTGCACTCTCTATTCCTTCACTCTCATAGTCCGATGTGACGGTATTGCGACACAACCGGACAGAGATCGGGTGCAGGACCGACGGCTTAACGTGCCGTCCGGATCACACCGCCAACTTCCCAACTTCAGGCAAATATTGAGAAAATCTTAATAGAAAACTCAATATCCATTTTTGAATTGGCCCGATCCGGGACTCGAACCCAGGACCTCACGTCTGTAGTCGAACATGCTAACCACTAGACCAATGAGGCACGTTTAATATGTGGGTAGTTAAACATAATTTGTACAATAAAACGTGAAGCAAACGCTTTGTACGGTTTTATACGAAAATTTGCCTGATGGAGGAGTATGGAATTTCTCACACTTAGTGTTTATATAGAGGAGCGCATAATGTTAATATAAAAAAACATCATACATCTATATCTATCTATATATATAATAGAGATATCCAGGTATCTCTTGACTCGTCACGATGTCTCTGGAACCATAAGGCGTAAGGACTCGAAATTTGGTAGGAATATTCCTTTTACCGAGTAGAGGTCAACTAAGAATGGGTTTTATGAAATTTCACCCGCAAGGGGGGTTGCGAGGGAGTTAACTATTGTCTCATCACGATATCTTTAGAACCATAAGACGCAAAGATTTAAAATTTGCTAGGAGTACTCCTTTCGCTATGTAGATACCAACTAAGAACGGATTTTTACGAAATACCACCCGTAAGAGGGTTGCACGGATGTTAACTATTGACTCACGATATCTCTGGAACCATAAGGCGTGGAGGCTTGAAATTTGGTAAGAATATTCCTTTTACCGAGTAGAGGCCAGCTAAGAACGGATTTTATGAAATTTCCCACGCAAGTGGGGTTGCGGGGGTGTTAACTATTGTCTCATCACGATATCTTTAGAACCATAAGACGCAGAGATTTGAAATTTGGTAAGAATATTCCTTTTGTCGAGTAGAGGTCAGCTAAGAACGGATTTTATGAAATTTCACACGCAAGGGGGTTTGCGGGGGTGTTATTGTCTCATCACGATATCTTTAGAACCATAACATGCACAGATTTGAAATTTAGTAGGAATATTCCTTTTGTCGAGTAGAGGTCAGCTAAGAACGGATTTTAGGAAATTCCACCCTCAAAGGGCAGTGCGAGTATGTTTCTTATTTGTAAAACAATTTGCCTAAATTAATGAAAATGCTACCAAAAAACATTCCACGAAGTCGCGGGTTCAGCTTGTTTTTATATATACGAGTATAAATAAGTAATCGTTTGGCTAATAGGGCTGTGGTTGTAAACAAACACTCAGTTATATATAATAATAGTATGCAATAGATACATGGTGCCCCGCCACGTGCCGTCACAAAAGTTGGCAATCCCAAGCGGATTTTCTTCCATTTAACCCAAACAAACAAAAACAGCGTTTTACTCGACTAGGGTTGTCTATAAAATAATATTTGATGTCCTCTCGTGAGCAATGGTACGAGTATTATGGCAATTTAATAAAATAAAATTAAAAATACACATGTCAGTAGTGAAACTTCTTTGGCAAACTAACTTTGTAAACAAAACTAATAAACTCTTGTTTGTATTTATATAACTCTGAAACTTTAGATTTCCGAAACATAGAGTTGAGGGGAAAAGGAAGATATGTTAGGAATTTCATTGTCATAACAATATTAAGTGTCGAAAATTAATACAAATAATTTAAATTTAAATCTCAAATGACGAATTGTAAATAAAAATGCCACGCCAAATGGTAACGCTGCCAGCCTTATAGGTACCAACCCATTTGCCTTTGATGGCAATGGGCTTTAAGTACCGTTATTTTTATTATTATTATTAAGTTTATATATAATGGTCATATACTACAACTTAAAACAAATGTATTTAAAATAAATGAATTATTATTAGTTCAAAATGCCACGTCTTTTTTTGTTAATCTTAATTAAATTTGTTTTTTTAATTTAAAATTTAGAATAGAGAATTTTATGAACCATGCCATCATATGTTATTTGTAAATATAAAAACTATCAAACCTTCAAAAAACGCGTTTCATACATACATACATAGCATCACGCCTCATTCCCATAGGGGTAGGCAGAGACAACATCCTTCCACTTGCCACGATCCTTGCATATCTCCTTCGCTTCTTTCATTCTCATTAAACCTTTCATACAAGTTCGTCGGTTTAGAGTACTCTTGACCTGGCCGTTATTTAAAATGTCCTGGATTTGGTCCAGGAACGTTCGCCTTGGTCTTCCCCTTCCAACTTTCGCATTCACTCTTGACTCATAAATCCTTTTTGTCAGTCTCCTTTCATTCATTCTCTCTACATGCCCAAACCATCTAAGCATACCTTTCTCAATTTTAGTCACTACGTCTTCTTTTATACCACAACGTTCTCTTATCACACTATTTCTTACTCTGTCACTCAGTTTTAATCCACTCATGCTTCTCAACGCTCTCATCTCTACCGCATTTATTTTACTTTTGTGATTCTTCTGCCATACCCAACTTTCACTACCATACATAAGTGTTGGCACCAACACTCCAGCATGCACTGCCAGTCTAGCCCTTTGAGACACCATCTGGCTATTCATAAAAGCATGCAGAGCACCATTTACCATATTCCCTGCATTCACTCTCCTTTCGATATCACTTTCACATGTTCCATCTTTTGTAAATTTAGATCCCAAGTATACAAATTCTTTCACCTCTTCCACTTGTTCCCCATCTATCAAAATATTGCCATTCATCATAGATTCATCTCGTTCAAAAAGCATAACTTTCGTTTTGTTTACATTCACTTTCATTCCTTTCCCTTTCAAAGCTTCATTCATAATATTTAGCATCTCCTGAAGCTCGTTAGCGGATGACGCAAGTATTACTTGATCATCAGCGTAGAGTAAACATTTGATGAGTAATTCATTCATTCTTAACCCATACATACTTTCTTTTAAATCTGTCAAACATTTATCCATGAAAAGGTTGAACAGCCATGGTGACGCAACACATCCCTGTCGAACACCTCTTTCGACAGGAAACCACTCCGTGTACGCTCCGTTTATTCTGACACAGGCACTAGAACCCTCATAGAGAGACTTCAATGCTTGGATCAGACAACCGCTCACCCCATACGTAGATAACGTTGACCACAGCTCATTCCTAGCTTTTCATCCGTAAAAATATTACTCTTATGCGCCTAAAGAAATTTCACTTCGACGAAATCAACGACGATGTATTTTGTAATGTCTCTGTTTTGGACTGGTGGGAGGTCACAGATACCAGCTTATTTAGTACAATCGATACATCGCTCATTCTTTCACTTCGGTGGTAACAGCTGACAATAGGTCCCACTCAATAATTTCTAAAGGACCCAGTCCTTTGGTTATATTTCTGACGGCTCTGGGGGCTCTGGGGACACCCTTCGAGCATCGTTTCCAGCAGAGCTAGTCTTTCTAGAGGCTCGCACTCGAATAGTGGCGAGGCTCCCTAAGAGCTCGTCCCCCTTACCAGTTACGCTAAAGACACTACGAATATAAAAAAGATCCTTGTATCTAATGCTTACCAGCTATCAGCCTCATGTCATCTAAAAACTATTTTCTAGCAGAGGACCTGGATTTAATTTATATCTGGGTAAATGTCCTAAACATTTTTTTATACTTTGTCTAGATTGCAATAGTGAGAATTTTCAGCCGTGGCTAATTACCACTCTACCAGCGAAGCTCGTAATAAATTTGTATAAACAATGCTGTTTAGAAGCCGTTAACAGTTTAATTACTACCAAATAAATAGGGTGTCATCTTTGACTGCATCAACAATTACCATCAAGTGAGATTACAGTCAAGCGCTACACTGGACGCAAGAATTGTAATCCTGTCATTTTTATTGTAACAAGTGAGATTACATTTGAGTAAACGTTCATTTATTTTTATTTATAACAAGTTTTCCGCAGTTTCCTGTGGTAATACGCGATGTATAGTGGACGTCTACATTTTAAAAGATGCATTTTAAAAATCTTGTGAGGAGTTTGTGATCATTTTACACACCCACACACACACACACACATATATATATATATATATATATATATATATATATATATATAACTTATTTTTACAATTATTAAGCGTTAATTTCTTTATAAAAATACTATTGTTTCTTCTATTGTTCATGTATAATCCAAATCTGAATCATCTGAATCGTGAGACAAGTCATAGGGTACTATTTACATCATCAAAGTTTTGCTTATTTCTATGAATTTTAAATAACTCCTATCGATAATTAATAAACGCTCGATTTATTTGGCATCATTTTGTATTCCTGGATAAAAAATGTAGTATTCTTATTCCAATATATGGTCACACGATTATAATCTTGTATAATAATGACATAGAGTATATCGTTTAATCCATATCCTACGAGTATTCTTTAAAGTATCTTGTATTTTTTTAACTTTAAAGGCAGTCGTAAATGTTTATTGTTTATTTACATTTCATATAATAAATAACCAAAGGGTTATTTATTGTCTAAATTTAGCGAGTTATAGCTGAGAAAATCCAATTAGGTTAGACGCCACTATATATTACAGTATCAGTGGCAACCCTGCTTATGAACGTACTTACCAGTACTTGTATAGTCTATCTCTTTTACTCTTACCTTATAAGGTATAGTGCATCTCGCTCGCACGGGCGACGACCCGGCCTCGGTAACACAAGTCTTCAAGTCCGCACAGGCTTACATACAAATATTGAGCTCGGACGCAACTATTTGACTTCTTAATAAGAATTTATATAGGTACATGGCTCATTCTGCTATTAATTAATAGGTAAATAAATAATCCTCACAGAAAATTATAAATATAAGACATATGCGCTTCAATATAGCAACGTACAGTAAGAAACGAGAAGCATTCTCCTTTCATTTCAGTAATCGATAAAAACTTTATACTACTACTATTTTATAAACTTTTTATCTAAGATGACAGCTAGATAACCATGTCAGACGTAAATTACCAATAGATACACAGCATCGCTAAAGATAAGGTAAAAGTAAGTGGTTACTAGCGAGGACTGGAGCTTCTCACCAGTACATCCTAGATAAATTGTTAAAAAAATGTTTAGGATGTTCTACCCTGCGAGGAATTGACCCCAGGTCCTCTGCTAGGAAAGCTGATAATGGTCTTTGGATGACCAATAACATCAGGCTTATAGTCTGGATCTTGTAGAAATCATTGAATGAAACTTATTCTCAAACTGTATCAGATAATAATATATGATATTTAAGTCTAATTAAACCTAATCGAAATCGCCACTAATATCTCTCTAAAGGTGATATGATGCTTCATTCCTATAATATTTCTATATAAAAGATTTTGAAGTAAACGCAAAGATTTAGGTGACATTATAATCTTAAATTGGCGAATTTTAATAGACAAAATTATTGGAATCGACTCTAATATCTCACTGTAGGTGTTGTATCTGCTGCATAATATTCAACTTGAACTCGATATTAATTTCTATAATAACAGATTTTGGAATGACCGCTAAGGTTAAGGAGACATTCAATTCTAAATTTAATATAAGACAAAACTATTAGAAGCGACCATAATACCCTGTCGAAAGTAAAGCTGTATTTGCTGTTCATTATTCAACGTTCACTCAAAATTAATATCTATGACATATGGATTAACTGCTAAGATTTAGCAGGCATTTGATTCTAAATGTAATGAAAGACAAAACTATTAGAATCTACAATAATATCTCGCCGAAGTTGAAACCGTATCTGCTACATAACATTCAACTTGTACCCGAAATTAATCTCTATACTAACAGAATTTGGAATAACCGCTTAGGTTAAGAAGGCATTTGATTCTAAATGTAATGAAAAAAAAAACTATTAGAATTGACTATAATATCTCGCCGAAGGTGAATTTATATTTGCTGTACAACAACATTCATCTTACACTCGAAATTAATCTCTAAATAACGGATTTTGGAATAACCGCTTAAGTTAAGGAAGTATTTAAAGCTAACATTAAAGAATTCTTATTAAGAGACACCTTTCAGAATCAACAATAAAATCTTGCTGAAGATGAAACTGTATCTGCTGCATAACATTCAACTTACACTCGAAATTAGTCTCTATAATAACAGATTTTGGAATAACCGCTGAAATTAAAGAGACATTGAATTCTAAATGTAACTAATTTAATGTAAAACAAAGCTTTTAGACTCTACAAATATCTTACTGAAGGTGAAACTGTATATGCTGTACAATATTTAACTTACACTCAAAATTAATATCTATGATAACGGATTTTGGAATAATGACTAATATATAGGTGATATTTATATATATATTACAGAGTTTTAATTAAGAGAAACCTTATTAGAATGAACACTAAAATCTCGCTGAAGGTGAAACTGTGTTTTCTACATAATATTCAACTTGCACTCGAAATTAATCTCTATCATAACAGATTTTGGAATAACCTCTAAGGTTTAGGAGATATTTGAGTCTAAAACTAACAAATTTTAATTAAGAGAAAACTATTAGAATTGACAATAATGTCTCGCCGAAGGTGAAACCGTATCTGCTGCATAATATTAAACTTGCACTTGATATTAATCTCTATAATAACAGATTATGGAATAACCGCTAATGTTAAGGAGACATTTAATTCTAAATTTAACGAATTCAATGTAAGACAAAACTATTAGAATCGACAATAATATATATTACCGAAGGTGAAATTGTATTTGCTGTACAATATTCAATTTACACTCGAAAATAATTTCTATAATAACGGATTTTGGAATAATCGCTAAGGTTAAGGAGACATTAAAGTCTAAATATCTTACTGAAGGTGAAACTGTATTTGCAGCACAATATTTAACTTACACTCAAAATTAATATCTATGATAACGGAATTTGGAATAATGGCTAATATATAGGCGATATTTATATATTTATTATAAAGTTTTAATTAAGAGAAACCATTCACAATGAACACTAAAATCTGGCTGAAGGTGAAACTGTATTTTCTATATAATATTCAACTTGCACTCGAAATTAATCTCTATCATAATAAATTTTGGAATAACTTCTAAGGTTTAGGAGATATTTGAGTCTAAAACTAACAAAATTTAATTCGGAGGAAACTACTAGAATTGACAATATCTCACGGAAGGTGAAATTATATTTGCTGTACAAGAACATTCATCTTACACTCGAAATTAATCTCTAAATAACGGATTTTGGAATAACCGCTTAAGTTAAGGAAGTATTTAAAGCTAAAATTAAAGAATTCTTATTAAGAGAACCCTTTCAGAATCAACACTAAAATCTTGCTGAAGATGTAACTGTATCTGCTGCATAATATTCAACTTACACTCTAAATTAATGCTGCACTCCAATTAAATTCTTTCCCTCGGTTTCATTACGCGCTTAACGAGAACGCTAAGTAGAAAAGGACACGCAATTCGCAATTTAGCTTTACACATCGTATCTCAAAGCGTAATTAGTGCACACTTGAGATTAAACGAGATTATAAAACAAAAAAAGTATAATAAGATACTGTATTTTAGGAATACTGAATTTATATCGCGTGTAATTTGTTTACCATAAAACAATTTATTCTGAATCAACCGTTAAAGATTAATAGGTATTATCATTGGCTTTAAGAACTTTTTAAGAGGAACCGTTCCGTGATACATCATAATATTTGCGTAACTTTAACCGTTATCACAATTTACCCAAAAAAAAAAGCTTTCGGAAGGAATAATTTTCTCCATATTTGCCTATTCATCGTCACTGGCTATTATAACCTGNGCTTAACGAGAACGCTAAGTAGAAAAGGACACGCAATTCGCGATTTAACTTTACACATCGCATCTCAAAGCGTAATTAGTGCACACTTGCGATTAAACGAGACTATAAATCAAAAAAAGTATAATAAGATACTGTATTTTAGGAATACTGAATTTATATCGCGTGTACACATATAAGTATACATATAAGACAGAGAATTAGTTTGTTTATTCTGAATCAACCGTTAAAGATAAATAGGTGTTATCATTGACTTTAAGAACTTTTTAAGAGGAACAGTTCCTTAATACATCATCTTTGCGTAACTTTAACCGTTATCACAATTTACCCAAAAAAAAGCTTTCGGAAGGAATAATTTTCTCCATATTTGCCTATTCATCGTCACTGGCTATTATAACCTGTAACTTTTCTAGATAAATGGGGAATCCAACACTAAAAGAATTGTTCAAGTCGAGCTATTTGTTCAATGAGATTAACGTTTTTAAATAACCAAATATTAGTAAATGATTCTCTGCACGCCTTTATGAATAGCCAGATGGTGTCTCAAAACGCAGACTAATTGTGTATGTAGGACTGTTGGTACCAACACTTATGTCTGGTAGTGAAAGTTGGGTATGGCAGAAGAATCACAAAAGTAAAATAAGTGTGGTAGAGACGAGAGCGTTGAGAAGTATGAGTGGATTGAAACTTAGTGACAAAGTAAGAAATAGTGTGATAAGAGAACGTTGTGGTATAAAAGAAGACGTAGTGACTAAAATTGAGAAAGCTATGCTTAGATGGTTTGGGCACGTAGAGAGAATGAATGAAAGGAGACTGACAAAAAGGATTTGTGAGTCAAGAGTGAATGCAAAAGCTGGAAGGGCAGGGCCAAGGCGAACGTTCCTGGACCAAATCAAGGACATTTTAAAAAAGGGCCAGGTCAAGAGTACTCTGAACTGACGAACTTGTATGAAAGGTTTAATGAGTATGAAAGAAGCGAAGGAGATATGCAAGGATCGTGACAAGTGGAAGTGACGTTGTCTCTGCCTACCCCTATGGGAATGAGGCGTGATATTTATGTAATAACGAAACGTATGAAGACCTCAACTTTATTATACAGATATTTCCCACGTTCCTAATTCTGTAATTAGTCATTACACCACTCTTTGATTTTAAAAAATTGTGTCCTTTTTCCTATTTAACATACAAATTTCCTTGACTATCCAAATATGTAGGTATATGTATATATATATATATGTATATATATATATATATATATATATACCATCTACCCTTTCTACTTCATAACATCAAGCACTTTTTTCTTTAATAGCTGACAGATAAGCCCTTGACTGTGATCATACTTAATGGTAAGTGATGATGCAATCTTTACCTCTTATGGTTTCTACACAGCATCGTAATGGAACATTAATCACTTTGCATGGATTTTTTTGATCAAACCTCCCATTAGACAAATTAGAAAGTCCAGGACCTCTGTTAGCAATGCCAGTATTTGTACCACT
The DNA here is from genome assembly GCA_015832385.1 of Elymnias hypermnestra. Lineage (NCBI taxonomy): Eukaryota > Metazoa > Arthropoda > Insecta > Lepidoptera > Nymphalidae > Elymnias > Elymnias hypermnestra. The sequence goes on from JACTOM010000925.1 coordinate 4,025,151, forward strand.
GCACCATCGAGGTCGTCAAAGCCTGTATTTCTTTAGGTATAATAAAGAATATTCTCATTTGTTATCAATATAATGTCAGTAAATTAAACTACTTAAAACGTTTACTTGTAGGCTCGTATGTCAACTCTTATTCGGATTCATTTTAGCGTTAAGGTAGAATGGTTTATTTTTCGAGGTCGATTTAACTAGATGATTAACTTGTCCACAAATACTATCATACAGAGGTTGTGTGATCAATATCTTCACCTTTCCCAGCCCAATGTATGAAATAGAGGAAAAATTAAACTTCGCAGATGTCTACACCACTAGCAACACATGATGCTGGTATTGTAATCATCCTTTCATCATCCCGATAGCCTCATGTTACGCAATTAAACCTTTTTTTTTATTATTTTCATTCATTTCGATGTTACGGCGCATTTTAATCGGCTCCTGAGCCATTCATTTTGTTCGGGACCCGTCAACCGAGACGCTCTTGTGTAATGTTCCGGTCTCTCTCGTCCCTTTCACACTTAGCTAACTACATATATATTTGTCCCTTTCTAACTACCGCATGGCCCCTTTGTGCCTTCAAAGGAGATTAGGGGACGCACGTTCCTGAGAAATCGGCAGATGTTATTGTGGCTAATGTTTGCGCTATCGGTTGCATTTAAGATTTGATAACTGTAACAATCGGGATTTATGAGGTATGTTTAAACCTTGAAGATAATCTTCACAAACAGAATACATTTATTTAAAAAAAAAACTTCTTTAAGCACGCTCACAGAACTTAACATCACAATCATCACCTGCTGGCAACGAGAACTCCATTATTTTGGACATATCGCATGAAGACAGCCAGATAACCTGGAGAAACCGGTTTTATGAGGAAGAGTCGAACCAGTGGTCTGACCAAATAAAGAGGATAACGAGACTCGCGCTTCCAATTACCCTAAAAGAAGACAAGGATATAAAGAGAGAGATGGAAGCAGCTTAACCAGGCAGTTAACCAGGCATATCAAAGCAGACACAAGATTCATCAATGATTTATACAGAAATGAAAATGATAATAACCAGCTAGTGACAAAAACCTTATGAAAAGTGTGATCGGACGAAGCGTTCAGGTGGCGTTTTACTTCAATCGTATCGCAATCGGTTTTATTTAGACAATACCTTACAATACGAGTTTTAAGAGAAATATTAGCGCATATGTATTGCAGCTCGTAATTAGCCTGGGTTTAGCAGCTGGAAATAGCAATACTTTCTGTATAATTCGGCATATGAGTGACAACGGAAAATTCTGTTGATTGTGATGGGAAAAGTATCCAAAACATTACTGTATTATATTGACACAGTTCCACTTTTTTCTGCAAACATTAACACTGCGTTCCGGCACATTTTGTTTAGAAACCGTTGAGAGGTATAGATTTCCTTTTACCTACATAGCATCACGCCTCATTAACACAGGGGTAGACAGAGACCACGTCATTCAACTTCCCACGATCCTTACATATCTCCTTCGCTTCTTTCATTCTAATTAAACCTTTCATTCAAGTTCGTCGGTTTAGAGTCCCCTCGTCCTGGCCCTTATTTGAAAAGTCCTGGATTTGGACCAGGAACGTTCGCCTGAGTCTTTCCCTTCCAACTTTCCCATTCGCTCTTGATCCAAAAATCCTTTTTGTCAATCTCCTTTATTTCATTCTCTCTACGTACCCAAACCATATAAATAAAACAATAAGTTTCTCAATTTTAGTCACTACATTTTCTTTTATACCACAACTTTTACCTTTCTTTTAACAGGTCGTTATGTATCTTTTTCTATGTAATAGCTTAGCATATGATCAAATTAACCGATAACCACGCCATAATTTATGGCATACCGTCGAAGAGATCGAACATTAAAAGGTACCTTCAATCCACCTTTCATTATGGTTTTTGAGTGACATGTTCTTGGTGTTTCTAAGATTACCGGTAATCATAAATGTCCCTTAATACTAAAATAAATGACCGCTGGCCTATAGATAAATGTACTTGTGAAGTCTAGTCAAAATAATTCATAATGGATTTTGTTTAAAGTGTCCCACGAAAAACTTTTAACTGGCCTAAAAATCCACTTTATGTATTGTAAAATTTAAAAATATGTACCTTTTTACATATTATTCCGTGGGACAAAAGCATTATATATATTTGCAGTATTTATGTATATTTGCGATATTTAGCATTTCGATTAAGGACACCTTTTAGCAAGAGTTATTGTGGATTATAACTGCCAATCTATATAGACGTAACGTGGTGGGCCTGATTTCCAAACACTTTTGGAGTGTTGAAGCCTATACTTTATTACATGTTATTTATATTAATTCAATGAAATATCCAAGATAATCGCTATTTAGATATCCAATTGACTGTCAACAAATCTATATGGTTTAAGAGCTAAAGAATAAAAGTCGAAGATGTAAACCCCATGTTTCAACCTCTGTGTCCCTAATTGTTAGTTTTATGTACTAAGTAGTTATAGATATTTCAACTTCATATTAAAAGTAATGAAGTATATATTAATAACATTTATAACATTGGCATATTTTGACAGCCTCGCTGATAAACGTTTTAAAATCTCTATGCAAGAAAATTTTCCTAATTATTTAAAATACTTTATTTCGGCTAAGGAATGCAGATAATTCTAGAATTTTTCCTTATAACATTAGAAATAATTTGTATTGGACTCCTGTGATGGCTACTTTAAACATGTCCTTATTATAAGAATGAGTAGATGTTAGTTTTATAAGGTCCAGTAAGTTAAACGATTCTCATTTATGGTTCTTGAGACTATCTATACTTTGCTTTACAATTAATTGTACCTAAACTTAAACTTGTTAATTAATATGTAAATTAATTACAAATATAACCTTCAAGTTTATTAATCCAATTGGTTTGAATAAATAATGGTTTGAGTAAATAACCATAAAACTGCGTCAATAAATTACCGCCCATTGAGAATAATGTATAACGCCCACCCACGATCCCCTCTCGGTGCAATCCAAGGGATTCCGAGAAGTTCTAACTCATAAAATGTACTAATTCCTTGTAGGTAACATTTAAACAACCTGATTCCATTGTTTTTATATAAAAAAACAACGAAATTCCAAATTGAAGTGTCAAAAGTATGTATTACAAAATTAGGTGTCATTAGCGTCGAATCCAAAGCCAAATTTAAAAATATAACTGCCCAAAAAAAACATGTTTTTAAATTTAGAAGCAGGCATTCCGTCTTGAAATAAATAAAACAAATCGCGCCGAGTCAAGTGACATTCCCGGCCTTCAAGTCACGAGTGGGACAGACGAGAGTATGCGTGCGACAGAACTCCTCTATTGTACTGTCGCCCTAGTACTTGTCACCAGTTTCGATTGAGCATTTGTCACCTTGATTTTTAATTAATGAGGAGGACCATGACTTTATTTGTTAAGTCTGATAACACTTGTTTGTTTTTTCAGTATTATCTGTAATAGGTACAATTATTACCACAGACTCAAAAACTGGCAACGAGGTTGTATGGTCTAAACATTTGCCTTTACCACTAAGTAAAAAAAATATTTCCACAGATTAAAAATAGTTCCCGTTATCAATTGACATCTCCTTTCTTAAACAAAATATTTAATGTTTTTATACTGGAAATTAATTTCTTTGTAAAAAAAAGCACGTAAATGTACAAAATGTAAACGGATTCTATTAACTCTGCCGTCGTATAATATCTCAATCCAATACCATTTAGAGAGAAATTTAAACATTCCAGTGTTCATAAATTATTCTCTTATTTTATCTAAACATCAGTTTTAATTTATGTCCATTAAATTAAGAGATTTTGAGCTTTGACACCGAATAGTGTGGCCATGAAATTGTTATAACTATTGAATTTTATTTATTTACGAATTCAAATCTACAACATTGATCTTATATTTGTACAATCTTACCTAATATCACGACACCTACATTAGACATGTAAATATATTGTTTTATAATAACTTTATTATAAAATAAAATTCTTTTATAAGAGAACCTATGTCCGGATTATCTATATTTATGAATATAAGTTCTGTAGTGTTTTTGTTGAAAACGCTAGTATCATTCAAACACAAATTTACTGAAATTTACATTAAATAATTATTACATTTACCTACAGAATTAAATCCTTATTGAAAAAAGAAATTAGAAGAAATCAGAAGTTTATAGATTGTACCGTGAGATAAACCAAAGACTATAAACCATAACCTATAGGATTTAGTCTATGGCTACTTGAACTATGAATAATATAAATTTTCTAAAGTAACAGCATATGTCTTTATTCATAACTTTCTTTATAACTTTAACTTCATTACGTCCTTGTTAATTAACAGAAGAGTTCGTACAAACTTTGTTTCAATGTCGTAAAATTGCGAACAACGCCAACTTGGCAGACTCCAAACTTTTTGGACAATAAAGACTCCTTTGTAACAATGACGAGGGGAAAGAATTGCAGACGCAAAAATATTTCTCTTTGTCCCCTTCAGCTACAATGCGGGAATATCAAAAAGTTGCCTTTATTTGTAAAATGACAAATATATACCTATTTCTTTCATAACGAAACTTTATTATAACTCGGCCTATTTTCATTTACCCTTTCATGTTGAAATGAAGTCGTCTTTTATGTTAAGTTTGCCCACGCTTTGCCAAATCCAAGTCTTCTATTACTTATACACTTAGAATTTATCGTTTCTGTAGAAGTTAAAACCTATCTCCATAATCTGAAATTACATTTATTATTTTTTTATAGATCTCTGAGAGAGTAGTTTTGTTATATCCCTAAAGGGATAAGGCAGAGTTTTCGACGAAAAGTTCCGAGCGGGATGAAGTTTTCGACACTTTCCGCAATTCTCGTTACATTTCAAACAATGTTTATAAAATCATTACAAATTATATCCACAAACCTTCCCCAATTATTACGCTATCTATTGGTGAAAACCACCCAAAAACCGTTCATTTGTTTTATAAAATAACGGACAGAAAGACAGTCGAGACGGAGGAATGTGTTTCATAATATGTTAGATATTATCAGAATATGTGACATTTTAAGCATTTTATAATTGTAGTTAAAATAAGTAATAAACTGTTGTACTTTCACACTTATAGTTTCCAGTTGTGGAACAGTTGATGATATTCATTCTTTTGTAATGCCTATAATCGTAGCAATTAAGAACATCATCATTATTTAATATTACAATTATTTTACTATGTTTCGTATTATGAACCTGATCTACGGAACACTTTGTCAATTCTCGTCGCCTATGGAATTTATATAAAGGCTGATCTTGCATTTGAGACATTTTTATGTTTTTGTCATTTTCATGATTCGTCCTAATCCTGGACAAGAGTTTCTCTCAATGAACTCCACTGAGCTCGATCTTGCCCCTCTTGTATTTTCATAATTATATCACCCCATTTACCAACCTAGGTTATCGGTTTTTTATTCAAATCACATTGCTGTTAAAACATGATGCTTAAAAAACATAACTTTAGTAGGTAAAAAGGGTAGTACAGTAATAAATAGTTTAAATATCTTTGAAACACTGTCTAACGAAATGGAGATTTTGTATTTGACTTATCACAAACACAGGCCGTCTATTTGAGGATGTAATAGAATTACTAGACCGTTCGAGGAACTTATCGAACTACCAAAATATTGCTGGTTAAAAGGGCTATTTAAAATAACTATCAAAACTATCTGATAGCCTTCAATTATGGTCCAGATGAAGTTGGTAATTGATGTCTGCTAGCGAGGACATTACGTTTATAGAACCACTTCTGCAACATGGCAATCTAATCTTCAGAAAATGCTTTTTTTCGTAGCAAGTACTTATTCGTCTATTTGTAATTGCGTTTTAATGTTTGCTATATTACACCGTACGATTATATAAAAACAAACAACCAAATATTGCAGGCTGAGAATGGCCTAAAATTTTTTTCATTGTTTAAAAAAAATGTGTACCTTGGTTTAGACAATGATTATCTGTATAAAAGAAACTTTATTGAACGTTTGCTGTCACCCATATAAATTTGCAAAGCCAGAGTGATATATTCTTAATTATAAATGTAAGTATTGTTAATAACTTTATGAATATGGAACAAAATTTTTTTTTAATTTCTTATTATTAATACAATTTTCATATTTTCCAAGCCTTGAACCCAGGATTATTTGTGTAAACGAACTTTTATTGACTCTTCGCCCATTGACGTTTACAGAACTGACAGAACTATCAAACGTTGCTGGTTAAAGGACCTTTTAGTTATAATCCAATTCCTAGTTAATGTTATTATTAAAACTGTTGTATTCGGATACTTATAGTATTTAAACGGTGGTCAGATGAAGTTCATAACTGTCGTCTCAACATATATACATATATAGCATCACGCCTCATTCCCATAGGGGTAAGCAGAGACCACGTCCTTGCATATCTCCTTCGCTTCTTTCATTCTCGTTAAACCTTTCATACAAGTTGGTCGGTTTATAGTACTGTTGACCTACGCCTTGTTTAAAATAGTCTGGCTTTAGTTCGCTTTGGTCTTCCCCTTCCAACTTTCCCATTCACTCTTGACTCATAAATCCTTTTTGTCAGTCTCCTTTCATTCACTCTCTCAACGTGCCCAAACTATCCAAGCATACCTTTCTCAATTTTAGTCACTACATCTTCTTTTATACTACAACGTTCACTTATCACATTATTTCCTACTTTGCTACTCAGTTTCTATCAACTCATACTTCTCAACGCTCACATCTTTACCGCATTTATTTTACTTGTATGCTTCTTCTGCCATACCCAACTTTCACTACCGTAGGTAAGTCATCTGGCCCTTTGAGACACCACCTGGCTATTCATAAAGGCGTGCAGAGCATATCTACCATATTCCCTGCAGTCAGTCTCCTTTCAATATCAATTTCACATGCTCCATCTTTTGCAAATTTAGATTCCAAGTATACAAATTCTTTCAATTCTTCCACTTGTCCTCCATCAATCACAATATTGCGATTCATCACAAATTCATCCCTTTCAAAAAAGTAATATTGTTTCCTAGTGCCCAGTTTTTTGAGTAATTGCATTTTAACAAGTAAAATACTACACCATATTAATATATGAAAATTTATATAATATATAGCATTTTAAAACGATAATCAAGATAACTAATTACTAATATAATACGATAAGTAAACGACATTTGCCAGTTCCGAAATTTACATTTAATCAATATTTTATTTAAACCCAACGTAAGCTATGTTTATTGTTTAAGCTATTCCTTTCCATTGAGTTGTAGAAATAAAATCATTGAGTTGTAGAAATAAAAGAAGTACCAATGCCATTTTATAAGCCATTTTTTAGCTAAAATAATGTTATATTCTCATACTCGTAGCCTTCAATCGTTGTTCAGATGAAGTTGGTAATTGACGTCTGCTAGCGACGAGCCATTTAGTTCACTCAACCACTTCTGTATTACTTATATAATTGCAATTAAAAATTAACTTTATTACCTCAGAAATAGAACAGGTAATTGAATGAGGCGATTCACTTGCGTCATTACGCGCCGCGAACGTAATTTGAACCGTATGGTTCTTAGCGAGCCAACATATGATTTATATCACGGTTTGTTTGTGTGCATCCGTGGTTTTATTGTGTGTGTGCGTTCAATAAAAGCACGCATGCGTGTTGACGTCCACCGCCATCTGTTGACGGCCACGTGGGTGAGAAGCTGCGCATGTACAACTTCATCGATCCCGTCACCTTGACTGGTTAATAAATTCATGTACACGCGTCCCGTTCATAAACACACCCAGTATTTCCTCTACAAGGAGGTACTTTGCTTCTTCTATTGGACAGGTGGGCTTCAAGTTACACGTACTCTCCTAGTTTATTGCTAAATACCTACATTTCATGAGTTATCATCATATTTATGAAGTATTTTGATGGTCTCGATAGCGCAGTAGTACTCGCTATGCCTTGTGTCAATTATTTCGTGGTTGTGCCAATAATCACCACGCTTGGCAGGCGCGTTGGTGATCGCAGTGCTACCGCCATTTGTCGGTCACCAGAGCCTCGTCGGTAGAAGCAGGGTGCACCGCGTGCAGGTGAAATTGGCGTTTGGAGAAACGGACTGGGACGCGTTTCTCCTTTACACCCCTGATATAAAGAGGGTCGCCGATAGCCGCTGGACCCAGGCGGCGCAAGATCGGGCCTTATGGACTTCATTACGTGAGACCTATGTCCAGCTGTGGACGTCCATCGGTTGAAGCGACGACGACGACGACGTCGACGACTCGCTAGCAATTTAGGTAATTACACTTTCTAATTTGTCTGAGACTGGACTGCTGAAGGCTTTAGTCGTTTCTAGTTACCACACGAACAGCCAAGCAAGAGATTTGTGTTCCAGTACGATGGTATCTAGAAACCGTAAGAAATAGACTGCATTCTTGTACTTTTACTACTGCCTTATTGGTTTAGTGGTTAGCATGTTCGGCCACGGACATGAGGTCCTGTTCGAGTCCCAAGTCGGGCCGATTTAAAAATCAATATTACGTTGGCGGTGTGCTCCACCCACGTGCCTTGGAGAGCACGTTAAGCCGTCGGTCCTGTGCCTGATCTCTATCCATTCGTGTCTGATTCCCGTCACATCTGACTATCAGAGTAAAGGAATAAAGAGTGCATTTGTGTACCATGCCTGCCAACTCGCTTTGGAGTAGGTTGGTGGATCAATGCTCTAACATATCACTGTTAAAGGATTCCGTTGAAAACCAGCGCTGGTGTTTTTCAACGCTGCAGCATGTTGCTGACATGGGAGACCTTGTTTAATCATATATACATTCTTTAATAACCCTTTCTCCTAAGAGCGAGGAAGCCTGTGCTCAGTTGTGGGACGTTAATGGGCTTCTACTTAATTACTTGCTTTTAATATTGACATATTTAAGTTAATAAGGATTAATGCATCCATCTGATTAACTTTTAATTTATCGCATGGTTTGTGACAATTTTTTTTTGGAAGAAAGAATGAGTATATCGAGCTATCCTTTAAATAGCTGTGCCTGCTACTACTTCTGAATGGAATACAGCTGTTGGGTAGCATTTTAAAATAATTAATGAGCTATTTGCAGTGTTTCTCTGCAAAGAGTTTATTGTCCTTTCTGAGACGCTATTTGTGTATCAAATTTCATTTAAATCGATTCCGTAGTTTTGTTGTGTAAGCGCAACAGACAGACAGAGCCACTTTCGCATTTATAATATTTGTAAAGATTATTACTTTCCTTCCAGAGCTCAACAGACAGACAGCTGGAACATAAAACTTGTCGGTTAGTCTTTGCTGCTCGTTCCCACTAGTACAGACTTATACAAATTAGATTTCAATTTTCTAAATCCACCATTCCGGGGAACGAACCCAGGACCTCTGCTAGCAAAGTGAGTGCTCCCACCACTGCACCAACGAGGCCACGGCAACAATGAAGAATGTTTCAAAATCGGGTTATTTTTCCTGTGAAAGCTTTCGCTACTTGCGCTGTTTAAACCGTCAAAATTTCGCAAAATGGTACAGCGTATGTCTATCCTTTAAGATTGGCTCACTATAACTTTTATAGTGTTAAACAAATATAGAATATAATGATGAGTTGGGACCCAGATTTCCAGGGGGATTAACAATATATCAGCAAAAATCCTTTTAAAGGCAACTCAGTAATGGCCAGACCTTGAGCTTTGTGTAGAAAGAGTCATTAGGTATTTATTAAAGTGCTTTCACCTTAATAAGAGGTCATTTTACCTGTTTATTCTTCGTACCTGAAAGCAAAATGTTCTTTTAGAAGCACATTTTTGCTGAAAAAGAGAAAACTAGCCTAAATAATTGCTGAGAATCAAATGTAGTTCTCCCGTACCTAAGCTACATTTAAAGTTAATAGATCTGATTTGTGTAACTTGGTATCGCGATAAAAAATGGAAGGAGAATGAATACAGGGTTGATTAATACTTTAGAACTTACTCTTAGAACTAGTTAATATACATACAAATTCTCATTAAAATTGGTTAACCCGTTTTTGAAGGATTCGATAACAAACACTGCAAAACGATAGGTAATAGCAGTGAGGATAATTCAGGGATACCGTACAGTTTTGTGGACGGCGGCAACTCTTCTGGCAGGCGACATGGGAACTGCGGGCGGAGAGTCTAGCAGCCACCTATCGGTGCAGGGCGGCTGCAAGTACCGAACGGGCACCAACGGATGCCGAAGATGTTGGGAGGATTGGGTCCTTAGCAGAGAGAGCACTAATCAAAAGTAGCGTTAGGACCTGGAATTTCCAATGGCGGGTCTGGTTTCGGTGGAGGTGAACCGTCCACACCTGGAGAAATGGTTGTTTCGGGGCTACGGATCTCTTTATTACAGGCTGGTGCTGGCGCTGATCGGACATGGTTGTTTCGGCAAGTACCTGCATCAGATTGTTCGCCGAGAGGAAACGCCCGCCTGCCATGAGTGTGGTGCACCTATTGATTCGGTGCAGCCCACTCTGGTAGAATGCTCGGCATCTTTTGGCGTCGTTGGTCCAAGGGGACGTTTCGTTGGAGGGTCTAGTTGGCGCAATCCTCACTAGTGAAAGGGACACCGACTCCAAATATAAGACTACGACGAACACTATTAAAGAATACGCAATTATTTCTTACTTTTAGAGCATATTAATATATTTGTAAGTCTGTTTTGAAGGCGGTTCTTTTTTTGTTAAAATTATTATTTATTTTTTGATTTTTAGTGAATCTGAAGTAAACGTGTTGCAATGTAGCAACAAACGTAAGCTCATTGCTATTTGATTACAGACACTTATATTTTCTGCCATAAACCGCACCCTTACTGTAAGCCGTTGAGGAGTTCCATTGATCATCATATTTAACTACGACTAGCACTTGAACACACCAGAGCTACGGTAGGCAACTCAAATATCTGGATAGCCTATAGAAAATTCTGTCGAATATGGCTCATTTGCTCCTAAGAATTGAAGAGTTCCGTCACTTTGTCATGGAATCCATCATCAGAACCTAACCAAACTATCACAAAATAACCCTTAAAGTATATGCCTTCCAATAAAAAAAGAATCGTTGAAATCGGTTGGCGTGATCTTGAGTTATTCGTCCATTTATCGCGCACATGCTTACGCAAATTTAAGACTTATCCGGTTTTGTCATGGATGCTATCATCAGAACTGGTTTTGAAAAAAATGGGACCCTATGACGAGCACCACATTTCGTTTAAAAAACATCATCGAGATCGGTCCACCCAGTCGGGAGATATGAGGTAACAAACATAAAAAAAACACAGACGAATTGATAACCTCCTCCTTTTTTTGAAGTCGGTCAAAAAAGTCCCCAATATCATATGTCGAACTACTGTAGTTATACCACTATGACTACTTTTTTAAATTTGAAAAGTTGAGAATGCCGAGAATAATCAAACCATATTATTCATACCTTTGTATTAATCCTTATCCTATTCAATTATATTTTATTAAAGACCGTTTCAATGCCTGTAAAATACTTTTTAAATTATTAAAATAGGATATTCCGTTTAGAAGGTATAACAAATTTAAAAATGTCAATCTAAAGAGATAGTTATGGTATATCAGTATCCACGTGGGTATAAAAGTTACGTGATAAGTGAGTTTCTAGAAAACCTTGACAAAAACTGAACCCATCTGATTGAATAGATATTGAGTGCCCATAATCGGCAATCATTCCCACTATTAAATATATCGCTCCAACATTTTTGCCGTCTGGAATTAATAAATCTGTCTCTAAATGGATATATCCGGTGTAATTAAAGCTTGGTCACATACAGCTTTAAGCTTTTTTAATTGTATAAATCATACGGTCAATAACTGACTCATTGGTCTAGTGGTTAGCATGTTCGACTACAGACATGAGGTCCTGGGTTCGAGTCCCTGGTCGGGCCAATTCGAAAACCAATATAGATTTCTATTCAGATTTTCTCAATATTTGCCCCAAGTTGGGAAGTTGGCGGTGTGATCCACTCCCGTGCCTCGGAGAGCACGTTAAGCCGTCGGTCCTGCGCCTGATTTCTCTCCGGTCGTGTCGGATTCCCGTCACATCGGACAATGAGAGTGAAGGAATAGAGAGTACACTTGTTGTGTACTATGCCTGCCAATCCGCAGTGGAGCAGCGTGGTGGGTCTATGCTCTAAAAACCCTCGCTCCGTGGAGTGAGGAGGCCTGTGCCCAGCAGTGGGACGTTAATGGGCTGCTACTTACTTTACTTTTTATATCGGGAAATCTATTCCAATACTACCTAAGCTAGGCAATTTCGTATAGTGATTAAATAAAGGAGGTGTAGGAAGATAGAAAAATACTTTCTTAAAATACACAAAAAATCTCATAAAAATCGATGAATTCGTTTTGGAGGAGCTTCGAATCAATGCTTGCAACTTACACCTATACGTATACATATAAGGTATTAAGTAAGTAGCATCCCACTGCTGGGTACAGGCCTCCTCACTGACAGAAGAGAGGGTTTTTGGAGCATAACATAAAAATAAGATCTTTTATCCGTTATAGGCATCGAAACTGATGTGCCCAAAACCATGCAAATAAGAATGGCAATAATGCGAAGTTGGTTTTAAACCAATATCTATTTGCGATTTTCTTAAAATAAAGTAACCATTCGTAATTAGTACGGATTTACTCATATTCCCACGGCATTGGGAACTTTTCGAAGGCCTTGGAAGACTTTTAGTATCAGATAGGAGAGTAACATATCTCACTCTCACTTCTGTACAAGAAGATACTTAAATTTATCAAAATCTACTGATTTTCGTGAGTTATTCATCTGTAGATAAAGTTACTCCAGAGAAAGGTTTATGTGTATAAATTGGATCATTTCGGCCCCTTTTTGTCACTGGGAATCGCTTTTAGACACAAACCCCGAAACATGGGTCAGGAGTTGGGACTCTGCAAGAAAGCAGCGGAACCCTCTTCATGCTTCAGGGGCTTAATTTTCGCACTTATTCCTATTACCCCTAAAGATATAACAAAACGATGTAGACCGGTGTTACCTGAAATCCCAGTGGATCCATTCATCCATGAGTGAGATCCCTAGAGGTTCCCTAACTATATAACACACTAGTCACCTGGAGGACACCGGCTACGATGACATAATTCAATAGCGTAAAACATGAAGTGCATTTATGCGACTCCTCCGACAGCCTCGTTCGACGGCTAAGGTGGCCGCTTACTTTCTTAGCCTCTCATTTGCCTCCTTCAGCGAGATGACGATCTCACAAAAGAAGGCAAGCGCCCTCCACGCAACCTCACTGGTGAGCATTACACCAATTATGCTCTCCAGTGAAAGGTCTCCTCTAACGAGCGACAACAAGATATACCGTTGGAGTGCCTTTCCTGGACACTCCACTTAAGTATGGTATGCTGTAATCTACATGAGGACCACACTCATGACAGGCGGGCGTTTCCACACGGACAACAACTTATGACGCAGGTCCAGTTCCTGCACCAAATCGCCCATCTGACATGAGTGTAGTGCAGCTATTGACTTAGCGTACACACTGTGCTTAGCATTGTAGACGCGATGCTGTCCAGTTAGAGGTGTGGGCGGGGGTGGTCGTCTTCTGCGACACTGTAGTCTCGCTAAAGGAAGCCCATGAACGAGAGAGGGAGAATGCAGTAGATGCCCCCTCTCACCGCCAATGGAGGCGGGATACTATGCGGCGCATATTTACGCACCTGCTCCCGCTTCCCTGAATCCACAGTCGGACTCCAGGTAGGAATACGTTAGCTGATCCTTTGCTTCTGCTGGCTTTTAGTGTCTACAGCGAGCTTTCCTACGTCACCGACTCTCCCACTCCCGATGTATGGGTCGGGGTTAGTGCGTAAATGCATTTCCCAGCGAAGCAACCATGGACGGTCACCACCACCAGATGGTAGGAAAGAGATAGGCGCTGGTTAACCAGTTGTCCAGGTGATTTCGGGTCGACCCACACTGTGTCTAAAAACTCACGTAAGTTTTAATACAGATTTACCCATATTCCCACGGGATGAGGAACTGCCTGTGAAGCAGCGGGAAATAGCCAGTACCTTGTGTTTACAAAAAAAAATACACTTACAATCCACTCATCCGTTACAACGTCCAATTAATGTAAAGTTCCCAATAGAATCCCTAAACGTAGGGGGCGTAGGGAGTGGGCGTGGCTTCACTACGGAGTTGTGACGGCGCCGCTTGCAGCCTTATGATGCCCTGGTCCCGTGACGTCACGCGCACCTTTCCACATGATTAGTTAGTTTTTCTAACAAAGAAAAAGTTTTGCTTTAACAAAACTTAAGAAATATCGCTTGATTGCGAGACTTAGTCTGTGTATACTTATTTAAGTTAAAATATGGCGCCATCTATTTTATGCTCATGTAACTTGACAGTTGAACTAATTGCGTCTGATAGTAAGAGTTCCGAGGATGACGTCAGTTATGACGTCATTTACATTGACACGAGGGCCCTTAGATAACGTAATTTACGATGATTGCTAACGCTTAAAAAATGTATAGGAATGACGTTTCATATCGAAATAAGTAACGTCCTGTATTTTTCGAAAATTTGACGTGGAAGTGTTCATTGATAGAGCAACTTCATAAAATTACATTTTCTATTTTGTTTCAATCTGAGTTGGTGGAAGGCTTCGTTGGTTGCTAGTTACCATCCTCCATCCCATTCGTCAAAGACGCACCTCTAAGCAAAGACATATTACATACAAACACATAATTACAAGGCTTAACATATATCTAAAAATGTGTCCCCAGGTCCTTATATCATGGAAGAACGCATGAACGGGTGGACCGATTTCGATTAAGGTAAGGTGAGTAGCAGCCCATTAACGTCCCACTCTTGGGCACAGGCCTCCTCACTCGTAGGAGAGAGGGTTGTTAGACCATAGACCCACCACGCTGCTTCACTGCGGCTTGGCAGGCAAAGTACACATGTGTACTCTCTATTCCTTCACTCTAATTAGTCCGACTTGGGGGCACAACCCGACACGACCGGAGAGAAATCAGGCGCAGGACCGACGGCTTAACGTGCTTTCCGAGGCACGGGGGTG
Source organism: Elymnias hypermnestra (assembly GCA_015832385.1). Classification (NCBI taxonomy): domain Eukaryota; kingdom Metazoa; phylum Arthropoda; class Insecta; order Lepidoptera; family Nymphalidae; genus Elymnias; species Elymnias hypermnestra. The sequence continues at coordinate 4,040,290 of JACTOM010000925.1, forward strand.
AATCACATCGCCAAATTATCCCACTTTCGGGCAAATAATGAAAAAATCTTAATAGAAAACTCAATATCGATTTCGAATTGGCCCGACCTGGGACTCGAACCCAGGACCTCATATCTGTCGAACATGCTAACCACTAGACCAATGAGGCAGTTTATTTCGACTATTCTTTTGTTATTCTCTTCGTATGAAATAAAAAAATAAGAAAATTTACGTAAAATTAACCACCATAGTAACTTTTCTAATGTAACCTCCTTAGCGCTTTTGACAATATAAACTTTTGTAATGTAACCTTATTGCGTTTGACATAACTGTCAGCGGTTGACAGAAGGTATAAATGCGTGTGCTTGTCAAATATATGGACAGTGTTGTTTTTATTATCGATTTAAAATACTTTTTATGCATAATTATAAACAAATATTAGCATTGTGGACTCATTCTGTATATAAATCTGAGAAATTTCATACTCCTCCGTCCGCGCAATTTCTTAAAAAATGGATGGAAACATTTTGCTCCACGTATTAATATATTGATTACATATGTCGATAAACAAATCACTGTGTTTGTTGCATGTTACCTGTTCCCGTGTCGGTATACCACCAATCCTATAATAACCAGACCATAAATAAAAATATTAACAAAAAAAGGACCGCCATCAATACAAAATATTAATATGCTCTAAAAAATAACAAAATAATTGCGTATTCTTTTTTAGAGTTCTTCGTATTTTTATATTCGGAGTATAAGTTAGCTTTTATATGCAGTTACAACCTATACCTATATGGGTAGGTACCTTGACTGACACCGACAAATATATGAATACCAACAAGAGAATACGCAATTATTTTTTTACTTTTTATATGTTATTAATATTTGTAAGTTTGTTTTGAAGGCGGTTCTTTTTTTGTTAACAATTTTATTTATTTTATGATTTTTAGTGAATCTGAAGTGCACTAACAAATTTGTCTGAATATGGATAAATAAAACAACTTGGCAAAGTGCAATTTACATAGGTCTCACGTAATTACGTCCACACGGCCCGATCTTGCACCGCCTGGCTCCAGCGGCTACTGGAGACCCTCTCTATATCATCGGTCCACTTTGTGAGGGGTCTGCCTACACTGCGCCGTCCGGTGCGGGGTCGCCACTCCAGCACCTTCGGCCCCCAACGTCCACCGGTCCTTCATACTATGTGCCCCGCCCATTGCCACTTCAAGTTCGCGATTCGTAAGACTGTGTCGGTGACTCTGGCTCTACTACGGATCTCTTCATTTCTGATACGATCACGTCGATAACTCCGAACATAGCCCTCTCCATCGCACGCTGAGTGACTCTGAGGTTCCGCATCAGGCCCATAGTCAACGAACACGTCTCAAAAATATCGGACAAAAATATCTGGCGTAGCTTCCCGAACGCTGCCCAACCGCGGTACATGGATATTAGACATAATTTTCGTCTTATCCATATTCATTTTCAGGCTCACCTGTTGAGAAACTCTGCTGAGGTCACCGAGCATTGTATTGAGATCTTCGAGAGTCTCTACCGTAATGACTATTTTACATTTCTTTGAGTATTTCAAAAATTCTTATTCACGTAACAGAGCGGGCATTACTAAATGTATGAAACTATTAGTAATGCCCTGCGGTTTCACCCACGTAGATACCGATACTAAATCGGCCTTATTTTCTTAGATTGACATTTTTAAATTCGTTTTATCTTTTCAATGGAATATCCGATTGTAATAATTTAGCAAGTATTTTACAGGTATTGAAATGGTCTTTAATAATATATAATTTAATTCGATAAGGATTAATACAGAGGTTTGGATAATATGGTTTGATTATTGAATTTTTAAATTGTATATGTGTAGTTATAGTGGCATAACTACAGTAGTTGGACTAATAGTATCTCAGAATTATTTGTAGATATTAATACCTTCTATAATATTGTGGACCATTTTTTGTTCTACCATCAATAGTTTTCGCAGCGCACGCGATGTCAGATTTTTAGTGACAATTTTTTTTACATCTTGGTTACATTAATTTAAGCATTTTTCTTAGCGATTTCTATTTTTTTTTAAAGTCGTCGTCGCTTCAACCGCTGGACGTCCACTGCTGGACATAGGTCTCACGTAATGATGTCCACAAGGCCCGATATTGCGCCGTCTGGCAACCTTTATGTCGTCGGTCCACCTTGTGGGGGGTTTCCCTACAATGCGCCGCCCGGTGCGGGGTAGCCACTCCAGCANTCCCAGCGCACGCGATGGAAGATTTTTAGTGACAATTTTTTTTTACACCTTGGTTACATTAATTTAAGCATTTTTCTTAGCGATTTCTATTTTTTTTTAAAGTCGTCGTCGTCGCTTCAACCGCAGGACGTCCACTGCTGGACATAGGTCTCACATAATGATGTCCATAGGGCCCGATCTTGCGCCGTCTGGCAACCTTTATGTCGTCTGTCCACCTTGTGGGGGGGGTTTCCCTACACTGCGCCCGGTGCGAGGTCGCCACTCCAGCACATTCGGGCCCCAACGTCCATCAGTCCGTCGGACTATGTGCCCAGCCCATTGCCACTTCAGGTTCACGATTCGTAGGGCTATATCGGTGACTTTGGTTCTGCTACGGATCTCCTCATTTCTGATTTGATCACGTAGAGAAACTCCGAGCATAGCCCTCTCCATCGCACGCTGAGCGACTCTGAGCTTTCGTATGAGGCCCATAATCAGCGACCACGTTTCGGAGCCGTAGGTCATCACATTTGAGAAAGTAATATAGCCTATATCACTCAGTGATAGTGCAAATCAATCTAGTAATTTTTGTGTAAAAACGCTACAAACATTCATACATACTTACATACAAAAATACATGTTTCCTCTTTATAATGTTAGTTTAAACATGGGAACGGCATATTCCAAGCGTATTGGCGTTTCATAACTAAGCTTAGACTTAAGTGACTGTATCAAATAACATAAAAGTTTGCCACGTGAGGATTCAGGGCGCGTGCGTGAATAGACTCGGATCGATAAAAGATGCCGCTCGTAGCATGTTTGAGTTCGTACCTAATTTTTTTCCCTTTTGTCCAGGAGCTCCATATAATTCAATAAAAGAAAGCTTAAAGTTGACCTTACCCACGTAAAAGCAACCTTTTCACCTTTCACTGTTTAGTACAGACCATCTCACTTGTTGAAGAAAGGGTTTTTAGAGTATTGATCTACCAAGTCACTGCGTGCCCGATGGCTATACTCTATAGATAGAGGATACTCTAATATACAACACACAAAAACATAAAACATACGCAAAGTAAAAAAAAAGTAAATATACAAAATTACTACACAATTAATTCTACTAGGGAACCCTAATTTGTCGGAGTTTGTAATGGCAGGAGTACGAGTGGCAGTATGAATCTGCGTAGAAACCATAAGAGACAAGTTGTCTCTTCCACTTTAGACTGTATCATCACTTACTATCAGGCGAGATTAAAATCAAAGGTCAAACTGTCAGCAATAAAAATAATTGGTTGTCTGTGAAGTCAGTTTACGGACGATCAGCTTACGTGATAATAAACATTAATGACAAATTGTTGTTGTAATAAACAATTTAATTAGAACGATTGTGCATCTCTAAAGTGCCAACGGGCCATGTTTTTTCAATCGTGCTGCCTATGTTAATAAAATTCTAGTTCAACTAGAATCAAATTGCTAGTTGACTCATGTGGCTACTAACATTTTACGACATTAGAATTTATTGTATTTCACAATAAACTGCGCAACTCTTGATCCACTTTAATATCTGATGAAAGGTTGCCAGCTTTTTCTGGTTGTTCGTAAGCGCGAAGAAGAAGAAGCATAAAAGTAAAATAAATGCGGTAGAGATGAGAGCGTTGAGAAGTATGAGAGGATTGAAACTGTGATAGAGTAAGAAATAGTGTGATGAGAGAACGTTGTAGTATAAAAGAAGACGAAGTGACTAAATTTGAGAAAGGTATGATTAGATGGTTTGGGCACGTAGAGAGAATGAATGAAAGGAGACTGACAAAAAGGACTTATGAGTCAAGAGTGAATGGGAAAGTTGAATGGGAAGACGAACGTTCCTAGTTCAAATCCAGGACATTTTAAATAAAGGCCAGGTCAAGAGTACTCTAAACCGACGAGCTTGTATGAAAGGTTTCATGAGAATGAAAGAAGCGAAGGAGATATCCTAGGATCAAGGAAAGTGGAAGTACATGGTCTCTGCCTACCTCTATGGAAATGAGTTGTAATGCTATGTATGTATGTATGCACGTAACGGAAACGATGTAAAGGAAAGACGACAGGTGCATTTTGAGCTATCAAAAGTTAATTCACAAAAATATTGATACTCCTTGTAAAAAAAAGTAACTATCCCAATCTGTTAACTATAATAAGGTCAGGTGTTATTATCATCTTAAACCGAGGGTCTATAATATAAATTCTTCTCATTGCATAATATGAAAATAAGTCGGTAAACTAAAACCCACTGAACGGATTTTCATGGTCATGAAAACTATCGATAAGAAAATCCGCGATGGTATATTTATCTCTGAAGGATTACCCCACAGTAACCATTTTTATATTTAAACCATTACAAAATATGCGTTATTTATCAAACTATTTTATACAATACAGTATTATTCCTTGTCCAATTAATTATACTACATACATTGTATATTTCATGTAGATCAAAACTGTCCTTAACAGCGTTTCATTAAAATGAGTAAGTTAGAAGATATCAGAGATTTAATAAGCGGGGGACAGCTGGAGCAAAAAGCTTGCATGGGAGTGAAGACCTTTTTTTTGGTAGAATGGTAAATAGCCACGGCCGAAGCTTCCCACCGGCTCAAGCTTAGGCAACTTTCCAAAATCGTGTCTATTCCGCCAGTGAGACTACCGAATATAAAATTACCTTTAAATTTTCTTACCGGGTTTTTTTTCGATAAAATCAACCCCACTACCCCACCCCACGATTCATCACCAACGGACAGGCTTCAACGGTCCCGTTGGCGCAATTCTTACCAGAGCAAATTTCGTCCAAAGAAGACCCACTACCAATCAATAATATAAATTCCGTTACGATGCTCTATAGAAACCATAAAAGGTAAATTATCTCTTACCAAGTTTCATTAAGTTAACCACCTCCACACCTATCATCTTAACTGTGTCATCACCTACCATCTGGTGAGACCATCATGAAGTGTTACTTTGTTAACCCTTATTTCAAGCTGGGATATGCTTTGGCGAACCCTGGAAACTAAAATCTTATCGTGAGCTTGGGATTTGCTGGCAACCTAAGCACCCACGAAAATGCTTTAGTGGAGCACCAGAGGATCGGTAGACACAATCAACCTAAAGATTTCCGCTGGAAAACTTAAGAAATAAGCAGTAGAAGTGTAAATCTATAGTTTCTACTTCCCAACTACCTGCGCCGGAGAATAGTGTCTATAGCTTCCTCTCTCTGTCTCCTATGTACCTTCCTTAGTGAAATAATAATCTCGCAGAAGGAGGCCACTACCCTCCTTTTCTTTTTGCTGGTGAGCATTGCGGCAATTATACCCTCCAACGAATGGTCCCCTCCGACCAACGACGTCAAAAGATAACGCTGGGGTTCCCACGCTGGACATTCTACCAGAGTTTGTTGCATAGAATTAATAGATACATCACAGTTATGGCAGGTATTTCCTCCTGGTAAACAGGCTGATGTAGGTATTTGCCGAAACAGCCATGGTCAGTCAGCATTTATTTCATCTTGTAAAAAAGATATCTGTGCCCCCAAGACAACCAATTCTCAAGGTGGGGACGGATTGCCCATACCGTAACCAGATCCGCCGTTGGAGATCCAAGGTCCTGACGCCACCTTTGTATCAGTATATTCACCCGCCAAATCTTTTTCATGCTACAATAAAGGGCAATTCGATTTTTGTTTTTGAATGAACTTTACGTAGCCTACTAGAATATGACAAGTATATTTTCAATCAATGTAACTAACTAACAGTCCTATTTCAAGGGAATCTTCTTTTTGTTGATGCTGGGTTATGCATTTCTCGGGGGTCTCAGCTGAAAATCAGCGTTGTGTGTTCCCTAACACACGACAACAGCTGAGCTGTAAACCCTTTCCACACAGACAGTGGTGTTACAGACAGTAATACTGCGAAGTTATATTGAGAATACTTAAGTAAACACCACTTTTGAATAAATGCTTTTCTTTTTTTCATTTATGCATACCCACTAGTGTCAGGAGTGTGGATCTGGGCGAAGGGGAGACCTCGCAGTACCTACTAAAACCCAGCGGAACCTTTTTCATCCATTGTCTCTATCCAGGAGGAATCTGACCGAGAGTTTACGAAGGCGGCATGATGGCTGCAAATAAACGCCGCCTGGAACTCTGCCTTCATCGGCGGTGAGAGGGAGCATCGACTGCGTTTTCTTTTCTCGCTCTCGTGGGCCTCTTTCAACGAGACGACCGTTTCACAGAATAGGTCCACTACCACCCAGCTCGTACAAGAGAGCATCATGACTACAACGCTTGCCAGCGAAAGATCCAAGCCAACCAGATCCCCCAGGCTGCACATTCTTCTACAGTGTGGTGTGCTGAGTCAACAGTCGGGTAACTCCTCACGGTCAATTGGGTGCAGGATTAGGCTGGTTTCCGAAACAGCCTTATCCAGTTAGAAACTGCACCAGTCTGAAAGAGAGCGACCGATACCTCTTGGTGAGCCATTGTTCCAGGTGAGGGCGGATCGCCTCCGCAGTGGTCACGCCACTAGGGCCCTGAGATCCTCATCTCGGGTTCTGATGCTCCGGACCTCATCAGCATTAGGGTGTAGGTCGCGTGGCCTGCGGGAGCAAACGCGTTAGTGTCAGCACTGCGGGTGGGAACAGAATGACGCCCAGCACGCCCCGAAAAAGTGTTTTGCACGGATCTTATTACGTCATCGCTTGACCAGTGAAATTGGGAACGACCTTTCCCTACCAGTCGTTTTAGCGAAGATGCTAGCGAAGGAGGCTTTGTGGAAGGCAATGGTCTCCTTCTGAGCGGCAGCGGGAAAGAGCCACCATCTCCCGGAGACGACTAAGACCAGGGCCGGCCTGTTAAAAGAAATAACATATCCCTGATAGTGGAACCTTGGAGTCGCGAGCGGTCACAAATGGGGGCTGTGGCCGTTGTTTTAGCACTCACACGACTCGAGGAAAACAGCAGTTTAATCTGGTATCTCATGAAGATTTCCTCCTTGTCAAAAAAAGGCTGCGTGTCCACGCAACCACCCTGTACTTATCGGCAGCCGCAAGGACTTCAGCGTGCAGCTCCCACGGAGAGTCGTCCACCAAAAGAGTCACCGCTGTTCAGGATACCGTAAGATACTCCCGTATTGCCCTAACCGTTATTACCCTTTCCAAAAGAGGGATATTTGAACCGTTTCGGGCATCAACCCACATGCACGGTATAGCGCCATCATCAGTCGTAAAATGAAAGTATTATGTGGATAAAACGATAATATACTATTTAAAAAGTGCTATAAAAGCTTACTCTAATAAAGAGTTTAGGAATTAGAATTAGAATTAGTAGGGTTTTTAACAATAGAGGGCCCTAACACGCATTCCCTAAGGTAGGTGTGTTCGAAGGGCCAAGGTGAGGCGGAGCTTGCCTTAGGACGGCCCCAGGCGGGGCTTCTACACGCCCCGAACGATTTACTATTGACTGTTGCTTTAGAATGAGTGCCTTCTTATGAAGTGTTGCCTTTTTAAATTCAAATTATAGTAGTTATACAATATAGTTAAGAAATCTTTTCAAATTGTAACATTTTGTCTCGCATACCTTTTTAATCTTACACAAGAAATCGACATAATTAAGAATAAGTTAGGTAAATTTGAAGGAATATATAAATTAAACTTCTGGCCTGCCAAGCCCCTGTGCCCAGCAGTGGGACTTTAATGGGCTGCTACTTACTTTTTATATAAATTAAGAAATTAAGGTTTTGTATGCCTGGATTTTTTTTCTATATTGTTTTCATTTTTGAAGAGAAAACTTATACTATCGTTGTGAAAGTCGATTAAACGAATAAACATATAGATTACAATGCCTGCCATGTGTTGCAATGCCGCAATTGACACTTTTTAAATATTAAAAGTTAGCTTTATTTTAAATATCACTTCATACAATGCCCGGCATGTGTTGCAATGCAGTAAATGGCACGTTTTTTTATTAGAATAATAGTTTGATTCATTTTATAGATCACTTTATACAATACCCGGAATGTGTTGCAATGATGCAATTGGCACGGTTTTTTATTAATGTGAAAGTTAGCTTTATTTTATAGACCGCTTTATACAATGCCCGGCATGTGTTGCAATGCCGTAATTGGCACGTTTTTTTTTTATTAAAATAAAAGTTTGATTCATTTTATAGATCACTTCATACAATGCCTGCCATGTGTTGCAATGCCGCAATTGGCACTTTTTTATTAATATAAAAGTTAGCTTCATTTTATAGATCACTTTATACAATACCCGGCATGTGTTGCAATGCTGCAATTGGCACGGTTTTTTATTAATGTGAAAGTTAGCTTTATTTTATAGATCGCTTTATACAATGCCCGGCATGTGCTGCAAAGTCGCAATTGGCACTTTTTTTTATTAATATAAAAGTTAGGTTCATTATATAGATCACTTCATACAATGCCCGGCAGGTATTGCAATACTGCAATTGGCACGTTTTTTTTATTAATGTAAAAGTTAGCTTTATTTTATAGATCACCTCATACAGTGCCCCGCATGTGTTGCAATGCCGTAATTGGCACGTTTTTTATTTATCAAAATAAAAATTTGATTCATTGTGTAGATCGCTTCATACAATGTCCGGCATGTATTGCAATGCTGCAATTGGCACGTTTTTTTAGTAATATAAAAGTTAGCTTCATTATATAAATCACTTCATACAATGCCCGGCATAAGTTGCAATACTGCAATTGGCACGGTTTTTTTTTAATGTAAAAGTTAGCTTCATTTTATTATAGTTATATATACATACAAAGCCCGCCCGCTGCTGTGCCTCCGATTTTTAGATGTCTGATATCTCATAAGATATATATTTTTTATATATTTTTTTATATAAGTGTTTATAGTTTTGATCTACATACAATATACACTGTATTTAATTACTTCAATTGGATAAATAATTATATAGTATTGCATAAAACAGCTTTGTAAATATCACATATTTTTTTGTAATATGTAAAAGATAAAAACGGTTACTGTGAGTTATTCTTTAAACATAAATACCATCGCAGACTTTTATATTATACTTTTTAACCAACTTCAAAAGAAGCTACTTGTAAAATTCGTTTGTTACCTCATAACTTTCGACTGGATGAACCGATTTTGATTATTCTTTTTTTATATAAAAGTTAGTGCTTGTGGTAGAGTCCCATTTTTGGTTTGGCCAGTTCTGATGATGGCATCCATGTGAAAACCGTATAAGTTTTAAATTTGCATTTAGCACGAGCGCGACAAATGGATGAATAACTCAAGATCACGCCAACCGATTTCGATTTTTTATTGGAAAGGATATACGTCAAGGGTTGTTTGATGATATGTTAGGTTTTCATCATGGGATCCATGACAAAGTAACGGAACTCTTCAATTTTTAGGAGCAAGTTAACGAAACTCGGCAGAATCTTTTACACGCTATCTGGATATTAGAGTCACCTATCGTAACGTCGGTAAGATCAAGTGATTATCGTAATCAAATATGATGATCCACACTCCACATCAGCTTACATTAAGTGTGCGATTTGTGGCAGAATATGTAACTGTCTGTAATCCAAATGGCAATGACCTTACGTTTGTTGCTGCATTGCAATATTTGAAAGGTGTATTATATGTGAAGCTGTGGTAGTCGAGTGGGTGGGAAACTTTTGCGTATTAGTGGTGAGATCGATGACCATATAAAAGATCGGTGATAGCGGGGTGGCATTGTAACGTATGAGGTTGCGGGTTCTATCCCAGGTACGGCGATACCAATCTAAATTTCACTTTGTAAAGTTGTTTCATTTAAACGGTGCTGTCTCATATGAGCGTTTTTTATTTGTACCCATAAACAGACAAATAAATAGATAGATAGATAATATTCTTTATTGAACACCACGCTAAAAATAGATGTACAATTACTCAGTATAAGGTACTTTTAGTGTGCAATTGGGCGGTCTTATCGCTCATTAGCGATCTCTTCCAGACAACCCTGGCGTTAGGGAACCCGTCAAAAAAAGGAGAAAGAAGGTAAGTGGTGTGTATAAATGAATAGGCATACAATTTCTAAAAATAATATGTAGATATATACAGAATATTGTGAATACATACAAATACTTATACATATACTCGTACATACAAATAGAGACAATAAATATATACACATATACAAATTATTATATACATAAATACAAATAAATAAATACATATATCTGTAATTCCATTTATTCATCCTTATGTTAATCTTGCAAGTCAATATCACTTCGGAAGTGACAAATAATGATCCAAATGTGTGTTATTGCAGATTCACTAAAAATCAAAATTTTAACAAAAAAGAGTACCACCTTAAAAAAATGATTCTTTTGTATTTATTTTAAGAGCTCTCCTAAATAAATTGAAATGAAAAATATTGGACTCCCTAAAAATCTATCAAATTATTACGATATTATATTTTGTAGTAGTTACTATTATTATTATATTTGGAGTCAATGTCGGTATCTACTACGAGGTACATTATATTGTGTATCTAAACTAATATTATAAAGAGGAAACATTTGTGTTTTTGTTTGTATGTTTGTAACGTTTTTCCCCAAAAACTACTGGACCGTTTTTCAATAACTATTTCAATACCTGTTTCACTGTACTATTTCTATTCGTTGTAAAGTAAAATCTATATATTGATAAGATTAAAGTGGGTATCACTTTTGTGAGCCCCTTCGTAAGCTCACTCTTGCGACAGGATAAATGAAAATGACACCAGATTCTTCGCTCCAACGCTCCGCCGTCTACTTGTCACCAGACGAGTATTTAATTACGAACTGTTGCTTCAGCAGGAATATTGTTTACTTTTTTTTTATTTTTTTTTTATTCGAAGTGTGTAGTTACTATTAGCCTACTGGCTTTGACAGCGTAACCGAGAGGGGTGGCGAGCGCGGAAGCTCTGCCGAGGGGTGGGCCCGCAGAAGGGCCCTGCTGCGTCGGGGGAAAACGTTGCTCTAAGGGCGCCTTCTGCGAGGCTCGGACCTAGGCTTAGAACAACGTTTGCTGCTTCTGAAAAGGACAATCGGACAGGTGGTGCTCGTCATAGAGTCCCATTTTTTAAATCCAGCTCTGATGATGGCATCCAAGCATGTGCGCGACAAATGGACGAATAACTATAGATTACGTCAACCGATTTCGATGATTCTTTTTTTATTTGATAGGATATACTTCAAGGGTTGTTTTGTGATAGTTTGGTTAGGTTAGACAAAGTGGCGGAACTCTTCAATTCTTAGGAGCAAATGAACGATACTCGACAGAATCTTCTATAGGTTATCAGATATTTTAGTTGCCTACCGTAACTTCGGTATGGTCAAGTGCTAGTCCTAGTTAAATATGAAGATCAATGGAATCTCGTCAACGGCTTACAGTAAGGGTGAGGTTTAAGGCAGAAAATATACGTGTCTGTAATCAAATAGCAACGAACTTACGTTTGTTGCTGCATTGCAACCCGTTTACTTCAGATTCACTAAAAATCAAAAAATAAATAAAAATTTTGACAAAAAAGAACATAAGAAGAACACTATAAAATTAAAACGCAATTATTTCTTACTTTTTAGAGCAAATTAATATATTCGTAAGTCTGTTAAGAAGGCGGTTAAGTAGCGGCGAAGTAAGGCGGCGGAAGGTTCCTTTTTTGTTAAAATTTTTATTTTTGAATATAATAATCAAGCTAAAAATTACTGGATTTATTTAAAAAGTTCTTACAATAACTGGAGAGTATTTGTTAATTTACTAATGATATATTCTACGTAAATGATGTAACGAATTTAAAATGTATTCGTTGTAAAGTAAAATTTGTATATTGATTAGATTAAAGTGTATATATAAAGGAAGGAAGTAAATAAAAGCTAAGTGAAATAATACTTTTATGTTGACGAAATTAAATCTATAGTCCGATTTAGTAGACTTTCCACAGCCACGAGATCGTGTAATAAACTAATTAAACAAACATACATAACCGTACAAAATAATATACAAAATTTATGAAACCTGCTAAACAGGTAACTTATATATCATTACAAACGCAAATTACATTAAAGCGGTTTATTATTTATATAATTGTTTAGATCGCATAATTTATGGGTATTTTATAGTTACAAAATGAGCGGTTAAATATAGTATTTTATTATCTATATTAACTGTATTATTGAAGTTTATTTGTAAACTTATCTTGGACGGTTTCCGAACGGCGACAGTATGGCGCCAGTCTGCTCATTTAGGCCTAAACGACGCCGCGATTCTTACGTTTCTGGGCGCCTGGTAACTGATACTTTTAAAGTCCCCACTTTTACAAAAAAAAAAAAAAACTATCAAAATGTAAAACAGTTCGTTAGTAATGAATCTATCATTACTGCCCATATGTTGCATCAATTTGTAAAATTGAGTCACCCCACAGCATATCTTGACTGCCTCATTGGTCTAGTGGTTTCAAAAAAATTCAATATTGAGTTTTCTATTAAGATTTTCTCAATATTTGCCCGAAGTTGGGAAGATGGCGGTGTGATCCAACCCCGTGCCTCGGAGAGCACGTTAAGCCGTCGGTCCTGCGCCTGATCTCTCTCCGGTCGTGTCGGATTGCCGTCACATCGGACTATGAAAGTGAAGGAATAGAGAGTGCACTTGTGTACTATGCCTGCCAATCCGCACTGGAGCAGCGTGGGTCTATGCTCTAAGAACCCTCGCTCCTCGGAATGAGGAGGCCTGAGCCCAGCAGTGGGACGTTAATGGGCTGCTACTTACTTACAGCATAGCTTTCGGTTTTCGGAATCCACACCCTGTTGCTTTTAAAGTTCTATTTCAACAAAAAACTATCAAAATAAAAAAATGATGTCTTAACTGACCGTTAGTAATGAATCTAACTAGCCCAGTCATTGCATTAATTTGTTAACGGCAATTTTCCTTCGGTAATCATCAGTTAAGATATCGAAGTCCCCGACAGCATTGTTTTCTATTTTCGGCATCCGCACCCTGTTGAGTCATGATACTTTTAGAGTTCCATTTCTAAAAGAAAACTTAAAAAAAAAATGTTTGTTAACTGTCCGTTAGTAATGAATTCAACTAGCCCAGTCTTTGCATTAATTTCTTAACGGCGATTTTTTTTCGGTAATCATCGGTTAAGCTATTGAGTCCGCGACAGCATAGCTTGGTTTTCGGGATCCGCATAATCTCCTTCTCTTTAAGGTTACATACATACATAGCATCACGCCTCATTCCCATAGGGGTAGGCAGAGACAACGTCCTTCCACTTGCTACGATCCTTGCATATTTCCTTCGCCTCTTTCATTCTTATTAAACATTTCATACAAGTTCGTCGGTTTAGAGTCCTCTTGACCTGGCCGTTATTTAAAATGTCCTGGATTCGGTCCAGGAACGTTCGCCTTGGTCTTCCCCTTCCAACTTTCGCATTCACTCTTTACTCATAAATCCTTTTTGTCAGTCTCCTTTCATTCATTCTCTCTACGTGTCCAAACCATCTAAGCATACCTTTCTCAATTTTAGTCACTAAGTCTTCTTTTATACCACAACGTTCTCTTATCACACTATTTCTTACTCTGTCACTCAGTTTTAATCCACTCATGCTTCTCAACGCTCTCATCTCTACCGCATTTATTTTACTTTTGTAATTCTTCTGCCATACCCAACTTTCACTACCATACAACATGTTGGCAACAACACTCCTGCATGCACAGCTTAAGCTTAAGCTTAATTCTTTAAGGTTATCTGGATTACTGATAAGACCGCCTTTTTGTACATTTGCTTGTGTAAACATTATTATATGTAATTATTTCTTTTAAGGTGTACAATAAAGAGTATTATTATATTATAAATCTGGACGTGAAGGTTGTGGTTTTTTTGAATACGAATTATTTTTGTTACGTTAAGTTTTGACTACAATTTTTTACTAAAGTTGAGACATACAATTAACATTCGGCTTGTTTATTTAATGATTCTGAGGCGGTACGAAGTTTGTCGGTTTTGTTTTCGTAAAAAGTTGTGTAATTATGATTAATTAATGTAGTATGAAATGGTCAAGGATCATTATCCTTACATTAACCTGCAACTTTCCATGATTATCTCATTACACTTATACAGCACGTAAACCTTTCTTGATCTCATAACCTTAATTGTACGAAATGGTTGAAAAATTAACACATCTTTAAGGGAATATACGGTTAATTATTTCCTTACTCGTCATTTTTGAGAGCTGATTAAATGGTCTTGTTCGTTTGTTGTTCCATTGAATATGAATTAAGGTCTTTTTGTAGGAATAAATCGTCAATTGAGCATTTCCCTTTTTAATAGTTACGTTTGTTTTTTTATCTTATTTTAAAGAAGCTTAATCGATTGCGATTATGTCTTTTTCTTAGACGTACTCCATTATCATAAAAGTGTATAAGTTTTCTAAATTCCCTTGACAATAGATCCTGCAGCAGTATATTAAGACCACCAATCCATTGAATCTCGCTGTATTCGCTGGCGAAGGTATGTCGCTCCGACCCATTCCGGGGACATTAAAATATGGTACAAATCCTCCACAACGCCACATATTCCGCAGTTGGGAGAAGGTGTTTTGTCCATATGGAAGGCAAATTTATTCAATGGAAAATGTCCGGAACGAAGCTCAATTGGAATGGTGTTATACCAGATGCCCTTTTCTAACGATCTTTTATCAAAATATTCTCTCCACAAGTCGTAACATTTTATTTTTACCAAATGTAGACAATCGGTTAAATATGGTATCAGGGTGGCCACGCCTTCTGCGGTACGTTTATGTTATTTTACACAATCTTACACAATTATTACAACTCACATAGCTGTGTACACAACACCTTAGCCTTCTCTATTGATGGAGAAGCCAAGATGCTGTTACACAAGCCTACAGCAAAATTAACGATAAAGTACACTCTTACAAATATATTAATATGGTCTAATAAGTAAAAAATATATTCATTACTTTTAAGAGTTCTTCGTATTCCTATATTCGGAGTCGGTGTCGGCCCTTTTTATTTTAATTTATTTTATGTTTTATAATGAATCTGAAGGAAACTAACGAATTTGTCCAAATAAAGGTACACCTAAAAAACGTATTGCTCATATGAGAGACCGGCGTTGAAATGAAATAACTTTACACAGTGAAATTTTACAAATTAGTACCGCTACACCCGGGATACAACCCGCAACCTTATACGTAACAGGTCAGTTGTTTAGCCACTTTATATGGTAATCGAGCAAATCACTAATACGCAAAAGTTTCCCTCTCCCGCACACTCGGCTACCACCACTTCACACATAATACACCTTATAAATATTGCATTGCATCAACAAACGTAAGCTCATTGCCATTTGTCACAAACCGCACCTTTACTGTAAGCCGTTGAAGAGTTCCATTGATCATCATATCTAACTACGACGATAACTTGACCATACCGACGTTACAGTGAGTGATTCAAATATCCGGATAGCCAGTAAAAGATTCTACCAGGTATCGTTAATTTGCTCATAAGAATTGAAGAGTTCCGTTACTTTGTCATGGATCGCATGATCGAAACCTAACCAAACAAACCTTGAAGTATATCCTTTCCATTCAAAAATGAATCGTCGTATCGGTTGACGTGATCTTTAGATATTCGTCCATTTGTCGCGCACATGCTTAATGCAAATTTAAGACTTATACGGTTTCGTGTATCGTGCATCCATTTGCATATCGCCTTCAGGCGCCGAAACTATTCAATCGATTGACTTTAATTACATTATACAATTTCCTTTCGCTACGTAGTCTATCACTAAAAACGTATTACTCCATTTTTTTGCCTAATCAAGAACTACTCGGGTAACAGGTGGTGTGATAATAAAAATACACTTAAACATACAAAATGTCATAAACGGTTACAAATTGTATAGTGGCTCAGTTTATCTTATATCCGGTTTTGTCCCGAAAGAGTCAACTGTGATTTTAAAATTTAAAATAGCACTGGCAATGTAGACGTGTTTAATATAGTTTATTTTACAACTAAAATTATCAGTTAGTTATTATTCATTGTGCTTTTAGTATTTAGTGAGTATATTTCATGAAAAGTAAGTATCTTTTGATATATTTTGTCAGCAAGTATGTTATCAGTTTTGATTTTTTTATTATGAGTCTAAACCAGGGATTCTAAAAAGTGTGTGTGTACTTATTTACACGCGTTAGAAGTTATACTTGGCGTAACAGTATAAAAATCTTAAAAAAAAAACTAAAATGTTGACTATACCTAAATTCAGGGTGTCGATTTTTTGTGTCGCGTAAAAATTTACTCTCATCATTTTTCCCTAACACGCCAAAAGAAATATAACTTCAATAATATTTGTAATAAGTATCATAGTGGTAATTAAAATGTATTGTGTGGTTTTATGATACCACTGATGCTTTTTCTAATTAAAACTCATCAGTAAAACAGTTAATACTAGCTATGGCTGCTTTATCGTGCGGTTTATGCGATAGATTGACAAAAACTTACATATATAGCATCACGCCTCATTCCCATAGGGGTAGAGACAACATCCTTCCACTTACTACGATCCTTGCATATCTCTTCGCTTCTTTCATTTTCATTAAACCTTTCATACATGTTCGTCGGTTTAGAGTACTCTTGACCTGGCCCTTATTTAAAAAGTCCTGGATTTGATCCAGGAACGTTCGCCTTGATCTTCCCCTTCCAACTTTCGCATTCACTCTTGACTCATAAATCATTTTTGTCAGTCTCCTTTCACTCATTCTCTCTACATGCCCAAACCATCTAAGCATACCTTTCTCAATTTTAGTCACTACGTCTTCTTTTATACCACAACGTTCTCTTATCACACTATTTCTTACTCTGTCACTCAGTTTTAATCCACTCATGCTTCTCAACGCTCTCATCTCTACCGCATTTATTTTACTTTTGTGATTCTTCTGCCATACCCAACATTCACTACCATACATAAGTGTTGGCACCAACACTCCTGCATGTACAGCCAGTCTGGCTCTTTGTGACACCATCTGGCATTGACGAAAAATATATGACAAACTCAACAATAAACCAACCGTAAAGCTATATTAGATAAGTATTTTGTATAAATACGAAATTAACCATATACAAGAGTTTTAAAGTAATTATGTTATAGGTTTAAGGTAATAGTTCATTTTAGATAAACGGAGTCTTAATAAAACAGTCCACAAGACCGAGGAGAATAATTGGCCACTTTGCTTAGCGTTCGTGGACTATGAGAAAGCCTTCGATTCGGTGGAAACATGGGCCTCGTTGAGATCTTTGCAGAGATGCCGAATCGACCACCGGTACATACAGGTGTTTAAGTGCTTGTACGAAAACGCCACCATGTCAGTCCGTATACAGGAGCAAAGCACAGAGTTTATCCAACTGCAGCGTGGAGTGCGACAGCGAGACGTTATCTCCCCGAAGATCTTCACCGCGGCGCTGGAACACTTTTTTAAGCTTTTGGAGTAGAACGGACTGAGCATCAACATCAACGGCGAGTACACCACTCATCTACGGCATGCAGGTGATGTGGTCATTATGGCAGAGACCTCAGCAGAGTTTCTCAACAATTGGCCTTAAAAATGAATATAGATAAGACACAACTTATGTCGAATATCCATGTTACACTCAGTCATCGTTGAGAACTCAGCTAACGAAACTGTAGATGAGTATACATAGCTGGGCGACATAGTCCAGCTAGATAGGTCCAATTTTGAGAAGGAGGTCAACCGTAGGTAGACCCCCACAAGGTGGACTGATGATTTAAGGAGGATCGCCGGTAGCTACTGGAGCTAGGTGCATCATTACGTGAGACTTATGTCCAACAGTGGACGTCCATCGGCTGAAGCGTCGACGACGGCCACGATATCTGCCTAAGAGCAGTTACTAATTGATTTTCACATACACAGGTTTGGTACGCAATTGCATTTTATACTGTAATCCTTATTGGATACTTTTTCTTAGGTTGCAGTCTGTCTTATGTGTAACTAGTAATGCCTCGCGGTTTCACCCGCGTAGATATCGATCGCGTGGCGGTGGAAAGTTTACTAAGTTGGACTATAGATTTATTTTCGTTAACATAAACGTCTTATATCACTTTTTTCAGATTATTAAATACACATTCATAATCTAATCAATACACATATTTAAATTTACAACAACTAATACATTGGTAACATCATTAACGTAGAAATTCCGATATTAGTAAATTTAACAATACTCTACAGATATTGAAAGAAATATTTAAATAGGTCCAGTAAATTTTAGCTTGATTATTATTAATTGTTAAAAACAAGAACAAAAATTCAAAATGCAAAACTTTCCTCAATAATATTAGAGAAGAGATTTATTTGTAATACTTTGTTGTTTAAGAAAGAGTTCGCCTCGGGATATATTATTTTCTTTAGATTGTGATATTTAAATTCGTTATATCTTTTGAATGGAATTTCCGATTTTAATAATTTAAAGCGTATTTTACAGGTATTGAAACGGTCTTTAATAAAATATTTAATAGGATAACGATTAATACGGAGGTATCAATAATATGGTTTGATTATTGTCGACATTTTTATTCATTTCATTAAAAAAGTAGTTATAGTGGCATAACTACATTAGTTGGACATATAGTCGGACTTTTGTGTGGATACGTACTGTAAAATTGCAAAACATTTTTTTGTTCTATCTTCAATAGTTTTCGCACCTTGGGTTACTATAATGCATTTTTATTAGGGCTTCCTTTTTTTTTTTTTTGAGAAAGTAATATAGCCCATGTCTGATTCACCTTGAACTGATTCACCTTACCTCCTAAGGAATATCTCTTTTATATGTCCTCGACTGTGTACGCGTATCAAAAAAATATTTAGTGTCCCTTTTTGTAAGACTAATTATGCTAAAAACTCATTTATTATACGTTCTTGTGAAATATTCAATAACCTAAGTGATATAGACATATTTAATGATGGAAAGTTCTCAATCAAAAGAAATATTAAATCTTACCTGTTAAGTAAAAAGTAAAAACAAAAAAAGAAAAAAATGTTGAGATAAGTACACAATAACACTATGTTTTAGTTGTTAGTGGAAACATTACTGATGTATTTGTTAGTTTTAAGTGAATACCTATGTAAGTCTTTAAGTAAATTGTTTGTTTCCCAAATAAAAATCAATAAATAAATGTCGCTTAGTGAAAATGCAGCTTTCTAATGGTGAAAAATTTTTGAAATCTGTCCGGTGGTTTTTATGTGAAAATGTAACATATACATATTAATACACAGATGTTTCCTCTTT
Organism: Elymnias hypermnestra; assembly: GCA_015832385.1. NCBI lineage: Eukaryota > Metazoa > Arthropoda > Insecta > Lepidoptera > Nymphalidae > Elymnias > Elymnias hypermnestra. The sequence goes on from JACTOM010000925.1 coordinate 4,059,883, forward strand.
ATAATATTAGTGTAGATAAGTAAATATGTCATAAAAACCTCATGTATCTGGGTCATTATGGTTAAATGGGTTATGCTAAACATAATTATGAATTTTGACTAAACGACTTCTCTCTATCATTTCATAAATTTCATAAAGGAATCGACATCGTGAGGAAATCTACATTTTTATGAGAGCTAATCTGTTTGAGTAAAGGTGCCCAGCAGTGGGAAGTTAATATGCACTAGTTTACTACTATTATTTTACGAAATATCCACTATTTGTTAATAATTTTGAGCAAATAAAAATATTAGTGCTATACAATTTGTCCGCTTAAACCCGCCATAAAGTTTAACCAGGTTAATTAGTTCAGAAGCCAAATAATTAATCCAAATTAACCGGTTAAATCAATTAACTAGCTAACCGGTTAAATTTATTGCACGGTTAACTAATTAATCGGCTAAATTTTTGAAATGATTTCCTCAATTGTGTAATAAAAATTGATAAGAATTATTTTCACAGTAAAAAAATTCTGATTTCAAATTATAAAAAAAAATTGTTCATAAAATAAGATGAATATTATTTAGTTAACCAATTATTACATGTTAAAAAAATATAACTAAAATTTCCTCAATGGTGTGACAAACATTGACAGGAATTATTTTCACTGTAAAAATATTTTTAGAATCATTCTGGCGTAAATCATTTCAAATTATGAAAAACTTGTTCATAAAATAATGTTAATATAATTAAGTTAATCAATTATTATAAAAAAATTATTAACAATAAATTAATTAGAATTACAAAAAATTAGGAACTGCCTCATTGGTCCAGTGGTTAGCATGTTCGAATACAGACATGAGGTCCTGGGTTCGAGTCCCGGGTCGGGCCAATTCAAAATCGATATTGAGTTTTCTATCAAGATTTTCTCAATATTTGCCCGAAGGTGGGAAGTTGGCGGTCTGGTCCACCCCCGTGCCTCGGAGAGCACGTTAAGCCGTCGGCCCTGCGCCTGATCTCTCTCCGGTCGTGTCGGATTCCCGCCACATCGGACTATGAGAGTGAAGGAATAGAGAGTGCACTTGTGTACTATGCCTGTCAATCCGCAGTGGAGCAGCGTGGTGGGTCTATGCTCTAAAAACCCTCGCTCCTCGGAGTGAGGAGGCCTGTGCCCAGCAGTGGGACGTTAATGGGCTGCTACTTACTTATAAAAAATTATAGAATTTATAAGTTTTTTCGGAAATTTTAATTATTTTTCTAACCGGTTAATTATTATAACCGGAAATAATTAACCTGGTTAAACTTATAACCGGCTTAGACGACCAAATTGTACAGCACTAAAAATATCTATGAATCCAGAATCTAAATACGTCATTGTTCGCAGTATAAAACTTCATGAAGTGTAAAAAAATGTTTAAAATAATTTTTTACCCATATTAAATTAACTATTAGCTACTGTTTATTGTCATATTCAAACATTGTATTCATTTAAAATTACTGCATTTCTTCATTATCCGTTTGCGTGTAAGTTTCAGGTGAAAAATCGACGTGACATTATTTTTAACCGACTTCAAAAAAAGGAGGAGGTTATCAATTCGTCTAGATTTTTTTTATGTTTGTTACCTCATAACTTTCGACTGGGTGAACCGATCTTGATGATTTTTATATGAAAGGTGGTGCTTTTCGTAGAGTCCCAATTTTTTAAATCCAGTTCTGATGAAGGCATCCTTTGTTTTTTTTTTTGTTCGGAGTGTATTTAGCTGTTAGCCCTACTGGCTTTTACAGCGTAACCGGAAAATGGACGGGCTCTTATGGAGGCCGCTCCAAGGGCGTCTATTGCGAGACCGAGTCTCGGCTTGGAGCGACGTTATCACCTGAAACGGACAAAATCAGAAGCGCCCCCGGGAACGTGGGTGATGTCCACGTCCGGGTGACGTCAGAAATCGGGGACCTCGACTCCGCCGGAGGAGTCGCTGTGTATTGCTTGTCTGTGTGACGGGCCCTACCTGATATAGGAGGTTGTCTCTCGTAGTCGAGTCGTCTGAGTTGATGACATCCATGAGAAAACCGGATCAATGTTAAATTTGCATTAAGCATGTGCGCCACAATTGGACGAATAACTTAAGATCACGCCAACCGATTTCAATGGTTCATTGGGAAGGATATACTTCAAGGGTTATTTGATGATAGTTTGGTTAGGTTCTGATCATGGGATCTCTGATAAAGTATTTACACAACTTTACGACAAATTAACGATACTAGGTAGAATCTTTCATAAGCTCTCCGGATATTTGGGTCACCCACCGTAACGCCGGTATGGTCAAGTGATTGTCGTAATGAAGATCGATGGAACTCCTCAACGGCTTACAGTAAGGGTGCGATTTATGGCAGAATATATAGCTGTCTGTAATGAAATGGCAATGACTTTACGTTTTTTGCTGCATTGCAATATTATAAGGAGTATGGTGGGGGGGGGGGGATTTGCGTATTAGCAATGTGCTTGATTACCATATAAAAGACCGTCGAACAACCGACCTGTAACGTATAAGGTTGCGGGTTCGATACCGGGTGCGGTAGTACAAATATACAAATTTCACTTTGTAAAGTTGTTTCTTTTACTTTCACGAAAAATCAGAAAATAAATAAAAATTTAAAAAAAAAAGAACCGCCTTCAAAACAAGCTGTTCCAAATATAATATTCTGCTCTAAAAAGTAAAAAAATAATTGCGTATTCTTTTTTAGAGTTCTTCGTATTCTTATATTTGGAGTACTCTAAAATTACTATATTATAACTCTAAAATTGAATACGCAATTATTTTTTACTTTTTAGAGCATATTGATTATAATATATTTAGAACAGTTTGTTTTGAAGGCGGTTCTTTTTTTAAATTTTTTATTTATTACCATAATTAAATGTCTGAATGTCTGAATATAAATGAATTTAATCTTTATAGATCAATATTAAATTCCAATCAATAACCTGTACTACTAAAAACTTATTAATTAAATATTATATTGCCTTTGGTAATCTTTTGAAGGTTTATTACTGCTATAATATTGTTAAGGATAAGGAAAACTATAGGTTTTTATTGTTTATTTTCTGATTTAAATGATTGTTTGTGTTTTAAGACACAATGCAATGTTTGACAGGTCTTTAAATAGGTCATTACTAGGTAATAAATGAACGCATTAATAATTCAATTCGCCGGGACATTATTTGAATTTATATCGATATATCTTTATCAGAATTCAAAATAGTTTATAATAAATAAAGCTAATATATCGTAGCACATAATAACATATGAAAAAATCAATTAAAATTATATCTAGGTAGGTAAATATAATCACGGGTGATGATAGGCCTATAACGATATATTACAATTTTAACGATACAGGATCGTGCGAGTTTGTATAAATAATTTGTTATTTTTTAAATTAAATTCAAATTGTTATTTGATTATATTAGATATTTGTTTAAATCCTTTCTAATTTATACACTTACAAATTCGGTATCAGACGCTTTCACGCGGGTCACGAGTTGCACACTTCATATCCGTTCTCTTCGGAATGCACAATGGGACTCGTGTTGTCCCTTTCCCTCTCACTGTTAACGGTATATAGCTATCTCTTTTCTATCGTTTTGCGACGTTGCCAGCTCGCAGTAAGCAACGGGATGACCTTGCCGTCGTTGTGCCGTCGCGATGTAAGACTAGGTATAATTATGACTGATTATATTATAATTTATGATTATTTTTTCAACGCTTTGATAGCGACAAAGTGGATGATATGACACAATATTATACAAGATAATATCACGTTTAATATGTTATAAATCGAGGAAATTCAACGCGGTATTTGTTAGCATAAAAGTGTTGGTATTGTTTTATTTTCAACGGCTTGTTTCTATATTAACACCGTCTCCCTAAACACAGAGTAATGTAGATTTCGCTATTTTGCTTTAAAACTGTCCAATTACACATTAAATCTGGTTTATGTTAAGTTATTATATTTATCTTTTTGTGTTTTTTGTAGTCATTACATGGTATTTTATTGCGTTATTTAATCCTTACTAATATTACAAATGCGAAAGTAACTGTCGTACTTTAACACCAAAACTAGACAACAGACGCTCACTAGTAACCCGTATACTAACGGGATCCGGATATATAAGCAAAATAAGCAAAAAACGACCATTTACAGCGAGATCTCCAAAAATATTTACCAGATTGATTTGAAATTCGTTCCTAAGAATGTATTTCCACAGACTCCCATGGCATCCGGATGTATGCGAAACTTGTTGAGAGATTTTCTTTAAAATGACTCGTTTCAGAGCTTATTGTACGTCTTTCTGTTCGACGAAGCCTTTTCAATATTTCTCTATGGTGCTGAGACGTGGACCTTGAGATCATCAGAACGCAATCGCATCGATGCTTTTGAAATGTGGTGCTGGAGGAAAATGCTTTGTATACCGTGGAAACCTCATCGGACCAACGCATGAATTCTTAAGAAACTCAATGCTACAACTAGGCTTTCCATCTGCCTCAAAAAAGTACTTGAGTACTATGGGCACATTGCCAGGAAACAGGGTGATAACCTCGAAATGCTTGTGATAACTGGAAAAGTTAACGGCAAAAGCGCAAGAGGTCGGAGCCCAATGCGTTGGTCCGATCAGATCTGCACCACTTTACAGACTTCCGTCTACGATGCCTTACACGTCGCGGAAATTAGAGGAAAATGTCGTTCCATTATACAAATAAAATTGCTCATCAGAGGTGGTTGTCACGACCCTCAGAATTGAGGAAACAAATCAAGAAGGAGTACGTCTTTTTACACAAGCTGCCTCTGGATTGATTACACTTGGAAACAGTATAATCAGCTCAGCGTGTGCAATATAATAATGCATGTCGGGTCTCCGGTGAAAACCAGCGTTGGGACGAAATCCCAACAATCGCTGAGCGGTGTTCCCTTTTTCGGCATCACATTTTTTTTGCAACTACTTTACTTGTTTTATGGTAGAATAATGGCGGCTGTAGACTGTTTCTGCACTACCATCCGCAAACGGTGTGCGTCCCTGGTGCGCAGGGTTCGGGGCACTACTAACAGTATTCTGATGGCATTTGCTGACAGACTTGATTGCCGGTATTACTCCGGCGCCGCTCACACCTTTAGCTGTATATGTTCCTTGGCTGACACTGACTCTAAATATAAGGATACGAAGAACTCTAAAAGAGAATACACTATTATTTGTTCACTTAGATCAGAATAATATATTTAGAACAGCTTGTTTTGAAGGCGGTTCGTTTTTTGTTATTTATTTTCTGATTTTTAGTGAATCTCAAGCACATTAACAAATTTGAATGTGTGAACACCGAAAAACGTGTTGCTCATATGAGGCAGCACTGCACGATGCACTGCACGATGCACGATGGTGCATGAGCGATGAAAATAAAGAACTTTGAAATTTACACGTTACAGGTTGGTTGTTTTGTCAGCCTGCTATCGACAATCTTTTATGCGCATTCCCCCCCCCCCCCCCCCCCCCCCCCCCCCCCCCCCCCCCNCCCCCCCCCCCCCCATACACCTTATAATATTACAATGCAGCAAAAAACGTCATTGCCATTTCATTACAGACAGCTATATATTCTGACATAAATCGCACCATTACTGTAAGCCGTTGAGGAGTTCCATCGATCTTCATAGTTGTTTACGACAATCACTTGACCACACCGACTTTACGGTAGATGACTCAAATATCCTAATAGCCTATAAAAGATTCTGCCGAGTATGGTTAATTTGCTGCTAAGAGTTCAAGAGTTCCGTTACTTTTTCAGAGATCTCATGATCAGAACCTAACCAAACAAATCAAACCAAACCAATCCATTGCAATCTCCCTCTCTCGTTCGTGGGCCTCCTTCAGTGAGATGATCGTCTCACAGAAAAGGGGCCACTCCTGCCCAGCACCTCTCACTATAGAGCATCGCGCCTACAACGCTGTCCAGTGAGATGTCCGCGCCGATCAGCGCAACCAAGAGGTGACGCTGAGGTTCCCAGGCTGCACAATCTGCCAAAGTATGCTGTGCCGAGTCGTTGGCAGCACCACACTCAAGACAAGCGCTGCCAACACAAGTGAAAGCTTAAAACTAATATAATACAAAAAATAAAACAAAACCAATTGCTTAACATGAGCTGCATACGAATATGTAGTAGTATTTATGATCGAGGGGAAGTAGTCCAGAAACGTAGCAAACCAAACACCGAAACCGAATTGCAGCAAAACATAAAAGTGTTATAATATCCGAAAAGATAATATTGAAAGAGTGAAATAAAAAAATATATATAGAAAGAAAAAAATCTACATCAAGCCTTAACTCTTGTCCAATTTGTTTCCGATTTTTGAGCTTCTAAAAGCCATTGCTTTCACAAGACTTTGAACCTATTGACAGATTTCGACATTCTAATCGGTGGTGGAATATCATTCCAGCACTTTGATGCCGCAAGTTTTGTACCTTTTGTACTTTTGTTCTGTTTTTTTATTCAGGCATGGTCCATACACAACATCACAGTAGTCCAGATGTGGAAGAACTAATGTATCCACCAGAATTTTCCGTGCTGCAAGGCATAAGAATGGCCTGAACTTATATAATTTATCTGAATTTTGTTTAAATTGGTTAAAATATAACGTTAATTGTCTGGAAGGTCGGAAAAATCAAGCAGCCTGAGTTTTCATGGATAACTTTGCCAAATCTCTTAGTGATTTAACAAAACTATGTATGGTAGGATAATCCCTCTATTATACACCTATAAAAAACTCACGATGTTATTAAATGGTAACTTACTGTATTCATCGTATCTTTTAAGAAAATTCTTAGAAAAAAGTATTAATACATAACAAAGTAAAATACGTTACATACGTAAGCATTTTATTTACATTATATGATGCTGGACTGCCTCATTGGTCTAATGATCGGCTTGTTCGGCTACAGACATGAGGTACTGTGTTCGAGTGCTGAGTCAAGTTAATTTTTTGTTAAGAAATTCTCAGTATTTACGTAACTTACTACTTTTTTTTATGATTTATGGCTTTTTCCTGTGCCAGACTGGCACAATTTACTTCGCCACTGTCACGTAGAAGTAGAAGAGGCACGTTTAAGGATTTTTGATAAACGAATCTTTTGTTTATACATATTTTTTAATTCACTTGAAAAAAAGGGGTACTTGTGCTTTCTACATGCTAATCCTTTAAATTACTTTAAACAACCCAAAGCCAACAAACATATATATTATATACTAATACAACTACATTACACACACACAAAACGAGATATTACAGTTTAATTTTATTAATTCTAATATATTTACAAAGAAAATTACAAAATTTACTAAATACTAGCATTGAAAGAGAATTAAAATTGACCGGACGGGGGATTTGCAACATACAAGGGATGGGAGAGTTTATTACATTCAAGCAGAATATGCGAAGCTGTGCCTTGAGCTAGTCCACACTCGCATATTGAGTGATCCCTTATCATCATTTTTGCTAAATGGAAAGGAGTACATGAATGCCCTAAACGAAGAAAGCAGATTGTGGATGTAACCCAGCGATCAACTTCCTCCTCTTTAATTTATGGCTTTTATTGGTGCCAATCAGGCCCAATTATTCCGCCAACGACGTGTTTTCTGTGTTAATGTCGAAGTCATTTTCCATTGTCCTTGGAGCACTTCAATTAAAGCGCTAACATTATTTTAAAGTCTTACAAACGTTTATTAGTATCTTAACAACTTCGTTGTATCTTCATGTTAATGAAGTTATATTTTATTTTATTTTTGGCGCGTTCGCCATTTTTATTCTTCCATCTATCAACCCAGCGATCAACTTACTACGTTATAACACACACGCGTATGTCAATCGCTGACATATGTCGAACGCCGTAAGATTACATTAAAAAATGTTTATATTGTCAAAAGCACGAAAGGGGTTACATTTTTCTAATGTAACCTCTTTCGTGCTTTTACAATTTACAAGTTACAATTGTGTTTAAGCATTCTTAATTTTTTTTTGTTGTTACACGTAAGTTTGTTAATTTTTTGTTAGTTCTAACAAACAACATTATTTACTGAGAAAGTTTTCTTTATCCATCATCATTTCCTTGCCCTTATCCCACTGGTGGGGTCGGCACATCATGTTTCCTTTCGCCACTTCACTCTATTAGCTGTCATTTCTACATTCACACCCCTTATACACATTTCATCCACACTTTGTTTTGGACTGCCGCTTACCATCATAGGGGCACTGGCGCTACTTTCATACTTCTTCTTTTTAGAGTCGCTCACTAGTTTGTTGCTTAAGTAATAACACTCTCAGATTCCTAGTCGTTATATTACATACTTTGAATGACTTACTTACACGATACTAACGTTAATTCAAACTGGGAACTGTCACTAGGCAATGTTCCTCCATCCTCTTGTGCTACTTTTCTTATACCCCCTTGTAAAACTCCCCATTCAAAAAACAATAAGTTCACCAATCACAGTCGTCCTGAAAACGACGACTAAGAGAAGTTTTCATTAAATTTAAGAACTTCCGGAATAGCGTTAAGCCGGATGTAGCACATGTTTACTGACATAATTACAATGACCTCAGCATAATAAACAAATATAGCAATTTAATAGCAATCCAACAAATCTAAATAATAACGATCGCTAACACTCTAATATACTCGTCTTGTCTAACTTCTTCCATTAATTCAATTATCTTCAAGTTCCAAGTTCAATGGACAGCATTTTACTTTACGATAAAAAGATAGGCAGGTATCAGATTAAAAAAAAAATGTAATTCGAACAAAAACGACATATTCATAATGTAGTACCTTGCCGAAATCAGTGATTATAGAAGTAGTCTTTGTCAATAGACCTGTAATAAGGTTCAAAATAATTATGGATAAATTACGACCACTGGATAGCCACTAGTTTTAAAATAACGCATTTAGTAGGGGCTCCTTAAGTGTCGATATATAGAGTGTACACTGTAATTCATTGTGGGTAGTCGTGTTTTATTTTTGGCTGCGGTTGGCGGTCGTTCGGATGTACGTTTTTTTAATCTTCAAAGCGTGTTTTCGTTATTCCGAGCCGGTCTGCATTTAGCCCGTGCTTCCGGCTATTGTGCAACAATCATTTCGATTAAAGCCCTTTGAAATTCATTCCTTTATGGGAACTGATCAACTTTTATAGATCTATGTTATATATAGCATTTTAAATAGTGGCAGTAGAAAGTCTACTAAGTCGGAGTATAGATTTATTTTCGCTAACACAAAAATTTTATTTCACTTAGTTTTTGTTTACTTATAGTAATAATCTAATCAATATACCTATTTTACTTTACAACGAACCTAATATATTTTTAAAAACGGCACATTGTTTACGTAGAATGTCCGATATTAGTATTCTTGAAATATGACCCAACTCACCAGTCGCAGGCCCAGTTTTGCAATCCTCCGTGGGAGCTACGGGCGGAAGTCCTTGTGGCTGTCAATCGGTACAGGACAGTTGCGAGGGCTCGTAGGATCAGGGCCCTAGCCGATCGGGCTCTTATTCAGAAGTGGAAGGAGGATCTCGGGTGCCCAGCGGCGAGCGTGGCGACAGTCGAAGCGATTCGTCCTCACCTGTACCAATGGCTCTACAGGGGGCACGGGACGCTTTCTTATAGACTTTCTTATAGAAGTTCTTGCACCAAATCAGCCGAGAGGAGTCTCCCAACTGCCATGAGTGTGGTACAGCTATTGACTCAGCACACCACAGCCTGGGGACCTCAGCGTCACCTCTTGGTGGCATTGATCGGCGGAGATCTCTCGCTGCGGAGCATTGTAGGCATGATGCTCTCCAGTGAAAGGTGTTAGGTGGGAATGGCCTTCCTCTGCGAGACCGTAGTCTCGCTAATGGGGGCCCGCGAACGAGAGAGGGAGAATGCAGTAGATGCACTCTCTCACCGCCGGAGAAGACGGGATTCTAGGTGGCGTATGTTTGCGCACCTGCTCCCGCTTCCGTGAATCCTCAGTCGGACTCATCCGAGAAACCAGGTGGGAATGCGCAAGCTGATCCTCTGGTGTCTCACTCACGGATGAAGAGGGTTTCGCTGGGTTTTAGTGAGTATTGCGAGTCTCCTCCCTCGCAGAGTCCCACACTCCCGAGCTGCGGGTCGGGCCCAGTTATAAGGGTCAACTACAACTTTCATCATTACATTGACATTTTTAAATTTGCTATATCTTTTGAACGGAAGATCCGATTTTAATAATTTCAAAAGTATTATACAGGTATTGAAACGGTATGTAATAAAGCTTTAATATAGTGGTATGAATATAATGGTTTGATTATTGTCGGCACTTTTATTGACTTTGAAAATCTAAAAAAGTATTTATAGTGGCATAACTACAGCAGTTGGACATATGGTGTAGCAGACATTTTTGTAGATATTAAAACCTTTTATAATATTGTAAAAACTTTTTTCTTCTATCATCAATAGTATCCGCAGCGCACACGATAACAGATTTAATGTGACCAATTTTTCCACACCTTAGGTTACATTAATGCATTTTTATTAGGGATCCCTATTTATTTTGAGACAGTAATAGAGCCTATGTGGCTCAATGAAAATGCAGCTTTTTAATGGTGTGATCATTTTTGTAATCAGTCCAGTAGTTTTTGTGTGAAAACGTTACAAACATACATACATACAAAAATGTGTGATCTTTATAATATTAGTTTAGATTACTATCAATACTATCAACTTACAGTAAGTATATATTTATATACAGCTCTATAGTAATTGATTTTACTATATAAATATTGAACAAAAACAGTTGTGTTTATTGTCTTTAGTCAACACAATAAAATTATACATCAGCATACAGACAGACATATGGTATCTTTGATTTTTTTGTAGATATTAATACGTTATATAATATTGTAGAACATTTTTTTGTTCTATCATCAATAGTTTCCACAGCGCACACAATGACAAAGTTTTTGTGACCAAAATTTTTCATACTTTGGGTTACATTAATGCTTTTTTAGTTTTAATTTAATTTTTTTTAATAATTGCTTTAAAAATATACATACAAAAACATAAATGTTTCCTTTGTAATATTAGTTTAAACACGTTTCTATAACAAACTTTCAGGAGACTTTTTGGAGAGGTCACATACTGAATTCAAAACTTTAATTAAAAGAAAGATGATGTGATAACCCTATTATAATTCGGAAGATTGTAGTGATGATAGTAAAAATGATACTCGACTTAGTAGACTTAATAGACTCGACTCGACATACGCCAAGTATGTCTTTTTCAGAACAGGGAGCAAAGTAACCCTCGTAACTTTTGATTCGTTCTTTAACATCATCATCAGTCGTACATTGAAATGAATGTGTGGAAAAACCTGTATTTGATGATTCAGAGTCCTTCAAAACTCTACTTAAATAAAAAAGATTTAAACTTGATGAATTAAGTGCAGTTCTAAAAGTTTTATTAGATAATCTATCTCTTTAATCTATCTTAAACAGTGACGGAAGTCTCCCGTAAACCTTCTTTCTTCCTTTAAGGGAGAGAACAAATTAGATTGCCGTTATAAGTGATTATCGTGAGTGAACTCGTAAAAGATAGACATGCTACCATGGGTGTATACTTATAATTTTCTAAGAGGAATAATTCCGATATACTGAGTAATTTTTACCATTTCCACAGAGCATGCAACGGAAGCTCTAAAAGGGGATAAATTTCTCCCGTTTCTGCAATATTTTTCATTGATGTTTTATACCTATTTGTTACTTTGACTGCCTCATTGATGTAGTTGTTAGCTTGTTTGTCTACAGACATGAGGTCCTGGGTTCCAGTCCTAAGTATTGCCCAAAGTTGTGTGGCGGTACCTCAGAGAACACATTAAGCCGTCGGTCTTGAGTCTAATATCTCTCCGGTCATGTCGGATCGCCGTCACATTAGACTATGAGAGTGAAGGAATAGAGAGTGAACTTGTGTACTATGCCTGCCAGCCAGCACTGGAGCAGCGTGGTGGGTCTATGCTTTCATAACCCTCTCTCCTATGAGTGAGGATGCAGTGGGCTGCTGCTAAATAAATTTAATATGTATAGCTAATATATATGTAATAGTAACGTTTCTGATGGGTGTATAACTCAATTATGTTATACTCATATTTGATAAGTTCGTTTTTCAACGAGCAAACCAAACAAACAACTAAACTAAAGGAAAACAACTTTCCCCTCTGAAAAGCATCCCTTCGTAGTTAAAAATGTAAAGAGATAAGGAAAAATGAACGAAGGGTTCTAAGTTGTATTTATAGAAAATAGTATGATTAATTTTAGTTCATTCTGCTTTTTGGTGAAGAAAGCATCTTGTTAAATCTACATATCCCGTAGTATCCCTAGTAGCGTGATGAGTTTATGTTCCAAACCTGTCCTAATAAGGAAGTCTTTGCCCAGCGGTGAGTACATTTCAATATGAAAAACAGTATATATTATTATAATTTTGAATGGATAGGTTACCTCACGAATACGTGTAATTAAACTTTTAACCATCGGATATTGTAGCAGAGAAGTTTCCAAAGAAAGATCGGGATACTTCCGTCAGGGGTTTCTTCAAGACCCAAACATGGTATTGTTTAAGGGACAATTTAACTCCCACCTTTTTAGCCCCGTTGGCAGTTCCCACTGGTGCTGTAGGTGTCCATGGGTGTTAGTGGTCACATACCATCAGGAGACCTACCAGCTCGTTTGTCTGTCGTAATTATTGGTAAAAACCATAAAGCAGATCGTGACATAAAAGGTTTCAGATATACGCAATAAGGCGAAGGTGTTTAGGTTAATAGGTACGGCCTTATACTGCGAAGATCTGGCAATAATGTTGTCAAAAGGTGCCTGTACGTGGACTTAAAAAAAGGGAGGATGAAGCTCGAAGATGACAGGTCTTCGGTTGATGAGTATTAGAGTTTTAATAAAATTTGACGTTCTCAATAGAGAAAAGTGATGCCTCATGGTTGGGACAGTGGAGACGATTCGTCCTCATCTGGAGCAATGGTTCTCCAGGGATTATAGGACGCTCTTTTTCGGGCTGGTGCAGATTCCTGCCGCGCATGGTGGTTTCAGAAAGTTCCTGCACCAAATCGGCCGAGAGGAGTCTCTCAACTACCATGAGTTAGGTGTAGCTATTGTATAAAGAGACCACACTGTGGTAGACTGCACAGCCTTGAGACCTCAGCGTCACATCTTTGTGGCGCTGATCGGCGGGGATTTCTCATTGCGGAGCATTGTTGGCGAGATGCTTTCCAAAGAGACGTGTTAGGCAGAAGTGACCTTCCTTTGCGAGACCGTAGTTTCGCTAAATGAGGCCCACGAACGACAGAGGGACAATGCAGTAGATACCCCCTTTCACTGCTGAAGTAGGCGGGATACTAGGCGGCGCATATTTGCGCACCTGCTCACGCTTCCGAGAATCCTGAGGCGGACTCATCCGAGACACTAGGTAGGTATGCACGAACTGATCCTTTGGTGTCTCACTCACGGATGAAGAGGGTTCTGCTGGGTTTTAACGGGTATTGGGAACTTTCCGCTCACGCCGAATCCCACACTCCCAATCTATGGGTCGGGGTTTATGCGGAAATGCATTTCCCAGCGAAAAAAAGGTTGATGATCATAGGCTCTACCTACTAAAATACTATAATGATGGGGAAAATTGCCGGAAAAATAGTCGTGGGGAGAAGAACAAAATCAGGACTAGGTAATGTAAGGGAATGGAAAGGCATTAAAACAGTCGGTAAACTGTTCCAGCTAACCATTATATGGAGAAGATTCCAAAATTGCTTGCTGACATTCAATGACTAGTAAGAGAATAAAGATACATACATACATACATAGCATCACGCCTCATTCCCATAGGGGTAGGCAGAGACAACATCCTTCCACTTGCCACGATCCTTGCATATCTCCTTCGCTTCTTTCAATCTCATTAAACCTTTCATACAAGTTCGTCGGTTTAGAGTACTCTTGACCTGGCCGTTATTTAAAATGTCCTGGATTTGGTCCAGGAACGTTCGCCTCGGTCTTCCCCTTCCAACTTTCGCATTCACTCTTGACTCATAAATCCTTTTTGTCAGTCTCCTTTCATTCATTCTCTCTACATGCCCAAACCATCTAAGCATACCTTTTTCAATTTTAGTCACTACGTCTTCTTTTATACCACAACGTTCTCTTATCACACTATTTCTCACTCTGTCACTCAGTTTTAATCCACTCATGCTTCTCAACGCTCTCATCTCTACCGCATTTATTTTACTTTTGTGATTCTTCTGCCATACCCAACTTTCACTACCATACATAAGTGTTGGCACCAACACTCCAGCATGCACTGCCAGTCTAGCCCTTTGAGACACCATCTGGCTATTCATAAAAGCATGCAGAGCACCATTTACCATATTCCCTGCATTCACTCTCCTTTCGATATCACTTTCACATGTTCCATCTTTTGTAAATTTAGATCCCAAGTATACAAATTCTTTCACCTCTTCCACTTGTTCCCCATCTATCAAAATATTGCCATTCATCATAGATTCATCTCGTTCAAAAAGCATAACTTTCGTTTTGTTTACATTCACTTTCATTCCTTTCCCTTTCAAAGCTTCATTCATAATATTTAGCATCTCCTGAAGCTCGTTAGCGGATGACGCAAGTATTACTTGATCATCAGCGTAGAGTAAACATTTGATGAGTAATTCATTCATTCTTAACCCATACATACATTCTTTTAAATCTGTCAAACATTTATCCATGAAAAGGTTGAACAGCCATGGTGACGCAACACATCCCTGTCGAACACCTCTTTCGACAGGAAACCACTCCGTGTACGCTCCGTTTATTCTGACACAGGCACTAGAACCCTCATAGAGAGACTTCAATGCTTGGATCAGACAACCGCTCACCCCATACGTAGATAACGTTGACCACAGCTCATTCCTCACCACTCGATCATAGGCCTTTTCTAAATCTACGAACGCGCAATAAACTTTTTGGTGTTTAGCCAAACATTTTTCAGTTATGCACCGTAAAGAAAAGACCTGATCCGTACATCCCATTCCTCTTCTAAATCCCGCTTGCACGTCCCATATTTTCTCATCAGTTTCATTAATCACCCTTTCAATTAATATCTTTGCATACAATTTGCCGACGACACTAAGAAGGCTGATACCGCGGTAATTTTTGCACTCCTGCTGTGACCCTTTTCCTTTATATAGAGGGACAATTACGGCCTTGCTCCAATCTCTTGGGACTTGACCTTTCTCCCAGCATATATTGAAAAGGCAGTACAGCTGAGCTACCACAATCCCGCGGCCAGCCTTCAGCATCTCGACTGACACTCTGTCATACCCAGCAGCCTTACCTGATTTCATACCTTTTATCGCTTTCATGATGTCATCCATACTAATCTCGCTATCACTTGTCTTACATTCATTGCTATCCGCAGAGGCCATATTTACCTCTGCTTCATTTCTTTCAAACAAACTTTCAAAATGATCCTTCCATCTCTTCAATATCCATTCTTCTCCTTTTATTAATAGAGAGAATAAAGATAAATTGCTAATATATGATTATTTTAGACATATGTGACTCCGACTTGAGAACAACGATCAGCTGGTAATTTGGGCCTTTGCTCAGCTTCGCTTTTCAGCGGCAACCCTAATAATCTATATATATAAATATTAGGGTAATTTATACATATAAATATTATATAAATATCTATATATATAAAAGCAATTCTTTTTCTTTGTTATCGATAAACTTGAAAACTACTGGACCGATCGGCATGAGACCATGACCATTCGAGGCGGAATTAATAGTAGAAGGTTTTAGACTAGATTTATTTTTTGAATTCCATTAACCCTTTACCAATTTTATTCAAATTTATGTGGACAGTCATTTGTTTCTGGTACGAAAACTCGAGCGCAGAAAGACCGGCAAAATGTCTAACGTCCCTTCAATGCTTATAAACGCGTTTCCACATACCCTCCCATGCATTCACCGACGCAATCCCAGACATCCACCCACACACTCCCACGCATCCACCCACGCACTCCCACGCATCCATCCACGCACTCCCACGCATCCACCCACGCACTCCCAGGCATCCACCCACGCATCCATCCACGCACTCCTACACATCCACCCACGCACTCCCACGCATCCACAAGGTTGTGACATGAATTATTAGACCGTTGTCTATAGCAACGATTTTGTTTATTCATTTCTAGGTTATGTAAATATGGCATTCATTTATGCTAGTATCTTTTGTTTAAAAATTATTCATCTTTCATAGGTTATGTAAAGATGAAATTTATTTACGCTATCTTTTGTTTCAAAACAAAGAAGATTCTGTGTGTCATTTAATCGATTGTGTTTTGTTTAGTATTTGTAAAACTGAAAGCTGCCACATTCCAAATCTTTTTAACAGAACGAAGTCTATTATAAGAAGCTATTATACAATAAGAAGAAAATCGTCAGCAACACATTGCCATGTTGACAAATATAATAAAATACATAGCTATAAGGTCGCCCATTGGTGTTTGTTATGTAAAAGTATATATAGCGTTTATCTATCTACTTCAGATTTAAAGGAAATAGAAAATATATAATTAATGTGTATATATATGATAGAAGACAAAAGATATGTTATAACTGTAAAATATGTTAAATTAAACATAACATAATTAATTTGAAAGCGATTGAAAAGGAACGAGAATTGTAGTAATAATTAACTACGTTATTTGACGCTGTATGTGGAATAGGGGACACAAGCTTAATTTTAAAGGATTGCAGTGAACTCAAACGCCAAAAAGGCAAGTTAGTAGCCCATTAAAGTCCCACTGCTGGACATATATCTCCTCACTCGTAGGAGAAAGGGTTTTAAGAGCCTAAATTGCTCTACTAGAACCACGTTTTCTATGGCGAATGGACAGGCATAGTGCACAAGTGCACTATCGATTCCTTCATAGTGGGATGACACTCAGGGAGAGAGATCAGGTGCAGGACCGACGGCTTAAGGTGCTCTCCGAGGCACGGGTACGGAGCACACCGCCAACCACATAACTTCAGGCAAATATTGAGAAAATATTAATAGAAACCTCAATATCAATTTTGAATTGGCCTGTCCCGGGACTCGTACCAAGGACCTCCTGTCACTAGTTGAACATGCCGACCCCTAGACCAATGAAACAGTCCACAAAGGCACAGTCATTAAAGATGAAGAGCTCCGTGTAAAATATATAATGAATTTCCACATCGATTTCAACTGGTACATAGCTGGTGTATAAAGGGAGTTTATTTCCTATCCTACTACTCCATCTGAGACAACAAATCGCCGTTGTATAGCTCACATCAGACTTAACCACAGTTTATTGTGATAATAACAATTTTTATCATGTTACTAAAC
This sequence comes from Elymnias hypermnestra, assembly GCA_015832385.1. Taxonomy (NCBI): domain Eukaryota; kingdom Metazoa; phylum Arthropoda; class Insecta; order Lepidoptera; family Nymphalidae; genus Elymnias; species Elymnias hypermnestra. The sequence goes on from JACTOM010000925.1 coordinate 4,077,344, forward strand.
TACTAAGGCCATCTATTTGAACGTATGCGAACCAGAACGTTTGTTGCTAAGCCCTCTGTATTCACTGAACTACATTATTACGTCATATGTTACAAACAATAACAGATAAATTTAAACCTAATGTGAATTGAAATAAAATACACTTTTAAATAGCACAAATCGTGATTACTGTTCCTTAAAAACAGTATCCATTTAAATTTGAAATGTACTTTATACATAACATTTAAGGTTGAAATTTGTTTGTAATTATTTATAACAGCTATATACGTTACAGTGACTCATATCAAGTGAAAAGTCTTTTGGGTCTTATATTTATACAATTAAAGTACAATTTCAAATAACATAAATCTTGATGACTGTTCGTTATCATAAATATGCTTCTATATTTGTAATTTACTTTATGAGTATGTTGTTACGGTTGAATTTTGTTTGTCATTATTTATAACAGTTGTTAACGTTACCTATGTCAACTGAAGAGTACATTGGGTGTGAACGAGAAAGGACAACAACAAGCGGTTTCCATCGATTCGTCGGTCAGCGCATGTCAAATGCTGTACTATAAAACAATTGAAACGCGTAATTGATAAGTTTATAACTTCAATTTACATACTTCAACTTGTCACTGGGCTATCCTATAGTTTATTAATATATGTGCAAATAAATAAGATTAAAAATACAACTATTAAAATACGTATGACCGCTTTGCTAGTAGACGTTCAGGATTTTGCATTGCAAATTACATTTTTTAATATGTCTGAGTCCGGACTGAGAGGTTTCGGCCTCGGCTACCACCCTAAAACCATAAGAGGTGAAATGCCTCTTAACAGATTAGCCAGCCTCATTGGTGTAGTGGTTAGGATGTTCTACTACAGACACGAGGTCCTGGGTTGGAGTCCCGGGTCGGGCCTATTCAAAATCGATGTTGAATGTTCTATTAAGATTTTCTCAATATCTGCCTGAAGTTGGGAAAAATTTGGTGGTGTGATTCACCCCCGTGCATCGGAGAACACGTTAAGCCGTCGGTCCTGCGCCTGATCTCTCTCCGCGAGTGTCGGATTGCCGTCATTTCGACTATGAGATTGAAGGGATAGAGAGTGCACTTGAGTACCATGCCTGCCAACCTGGTGGTGGGTCTATGCTCTAAAAACCCTTTCTCATATGTGTGGCTTCTTCTTACCTACCATCAGGTGTGTTACGATCCGCAAAAGAAAATCCGATCTAACTCTGATAGGATTAAGGAGGAAAGTTTTTTATACACCACTCATAACGTTTACATTTTTTGCAAGATTATTAGAAATACTTATTGGCATTTATTTTTTAAAATCCGTATATTCGTGGTAATCGTTGAGTGTGCTTGATTTAAACGGCTCATATGTATAACAAAGCTTATAAAATCCTATCTCTTTTAAACAATTGATAGTCAAGTACCTGTCATCAATAACAGAAAAGGTAATTGGTACGTAAATACATAGCTATTTGTAAAGTAAAAGTTCACTAAAGAATAAGGCCGTGAGCTAACGTTACGAAAAATGTGATTGGGCGAGGCGAACGTAAGTTACGAGGGAGATATATGTATAATGAAGATAGAAAGATGGAGTAGATTGATGATTCAGATTAATATAATTATCGCAAATTATCGCAAAGCATATTAAAACGTTAAAATAAAAAAGAGGAAGTGTGCTTTGGACCACAAGACTGTAGTAAAACTAAGTAGTTTTACTAATATGCTTTGCGATAGTTTGATTTAAATTATATTAATAGGATACAAAAAATAGGATAATCTTATATACATTGTAAATTAGTTTAATATAAAAAGATAAATAAAAAAATTGGAGAGATGATTTATAAGAGAATCACGACTTTTTTGTTAAAGATTTAGACATAGTATTTATGTGATACAAAACAACGCTATATGGCCTTTTAATCTGTCTTTCTGTTTGTGCCGATTAAACACCAAAACGGCTGGATCTATTGTGATGTGACTTTGACTAGTAGACTACTTTACAATGTAACTCTGATGGGAAATAGCATTTATAGGTAACAAAAGGTAAGCTAAATAGCCGCCTTTTAACGTCCCACTTCTGACCTTCTAACACCCTCACTCATAAGATCCCTCCTAATAAGTTTTTAAAGCATTAACCCACCAAGTTGCTGCACTACGGGTTGGCAGACATTTATAATATGTTCATAATTGAGAATCACAATATCAAATAGTAGAATATCGTAGTCTGGTTTAACTTATTTATTAATACAAGTAACATAAATGAAGTTACTTAGGTTGAGAATCTCTGTTATCTTTTTACTATGAATAATGTTATTTAATTGAGAAAATAAACTATTTTGAATTAAAAAATACAGTTTTTATATTGTCAACAAATAAAATAGAAATAACTCATTGTCTATGAACATCGTATATTACAGTTTATAAATAAACAAACGTATAGACAGTACACGTTCGCTTGAAATAATATTAATAGCTTATTGTTAGTTAATAATATACAAGGAATTCGCAATTCATACATACAGTCACACGTACAAATGTGTCTCTCTCTCTTTCACACTTATGCAATTTTATATATCTATCTCATTTCATAGCTACATACCCTTAAATGCAGAATTATCTTGATCGATATATAATTTCAACTCTATTTTATCAGTATTAAGTTCTATTTTTCTTTGCAAATTGTCGAGGGAAGTAGTGCGTGACATTTTGTCTATGGGTGAGTCTGTAATTAACACCCACACGCGTAGTATCACAGCGTTACTAAGCTGATATGTCACGTCGATTACACTGACATTCAAACGATTTTCTCACTATTTCATAGATGTTTTCTCATAAAACGAAAAGTAAGTGAGTTCCTTTACATTGGTAACCCTGTCGAAATGACTACGCCGATCGATTTTTCCAAATTTGATACGTATAGTACATGGCTTAGTTCAATCCGAAGATAGATCTATTTTTAATATTTATAAAGTCAGCTGTTCTCCGTGGTGTCCTCCGCGTAGTTCCCGATCTCGTGGAAATATTTATTTATATTTGAGAACCATACAATATACTTTTATAATAACATAGAACACAAAACTAACAACAACTTGTACACCAGAAAAGTTTCTACAAATATTACATACACGTGTTGAAGTGCTTGTACGAAAACGCCACCATGTCAGTCCGTATACAGAACCAAAGCTCAGAGTCTATCCAACTGCAGCGTGGAGTGCAACAACGAGATGATATCTCCCCGAAGCTCTTTACTGCGGCGTTGGAGGACCTGTTTAAGCTTATGGAGTGGAACGGACTGGGCATCAACAACCATGACGAGTACATCACTCATCTACCGTTTGCTGACAATGTGGTCATTATGGCAGAGACTCTGTAAGATCTCAATGCAATGCTCGATGACCTTAGCAGAACTCCTCAACAGGTGGGCTTAAAAATGAACACGCATAAGACGAAAGTTATGTCCAATATCCATGTTCCGCGCCACCCAGTCATTGTTGACAACTCGGCCCTTGTAATTGGTGACAAGTATACATACCTGGGACACATAGTCCAGCTAGGTAAGTGCAATATCGAGAAAGAGGTCATACGCCGTATACAACTCGGTTGGGCAGTTCGGGAAATTTCGGAAGACGTTTTCGTCCAATGTCCTTCAGTGCCTAAAGTCTTTGAACAGTGAGTGTTGCCTGTGCTTACCAACAGATCGGAAACGTGCTCGCTGACTATGGGCCTCATTCGAAAGCTCAGAGTCACTCAGCGTGCGACGAAGAGGGCTATGCTCGGAGTTTCTCTACGCGATCAATCCAGCAATGGGTAGAAAAACCAAAGTCACCGACATCCTGAAGTGGCAAGTGCCCTACAAGGTGGACCGACGATATAAGGAGGGTCGCCGGTAGCCGCTGGAGCCCGGCGGAGTAAGATCGGCCCTTGTGGACGTGAGACCTATGTTCAGTAGTGGATGTCCATCGGTTAACGCGACGACGACGCAATATTATTGGTTTTAAAAAATATTGTTATTGTTGGTGTTGAAAAACGGTGGAGCCGCTTCGATAAAGTATAACTTCTTACACCGTGACACGGGAATTTTATATATTAGTTGTAGTTAGCGTAGTTGTGAAGCGCTAATCTATTTTCTTTTTACTTCATAGAAAATATTAAACATGACATTTTTTCGGTTCTTTTCAATAGGGTTTCTAATATAAAATATGTCAATATTTCTTAATTCATTGTATATATATATACAAAAACGTACTAATAATGTGTTTTTGGCATAATGAGTTCTGGAGAAAGGACCAAAATATTTTATAATAGTAGATTTTGCTTAAAATGTAAGGAGAATCAATCTTATTATTTAGGACTTAATGCAAAATATGAATAAATCCTTTATTTGCAGGATGGAATCGTCCGCTCTCTGTGACCCGCTTTTCACCCCCATTGATGATGATGAATGGCAACATTTTGATAGATGGGGAACAAGTGGAAGAGGTGAAAGGATTTGTATACTTGGGATCTAAATTTACAAAAGATGGAACATGTGAAAGTGATATTGAAAGGAGAGTGAATGCAGGGAATATGGTAAATGGTGTTCTGCACGTCTTTATGAATAGTCAGATGGTGTCTCAAAGGGCCAGACTGGCAGTGCATGCTGGAGTGTTGGTGCGAACACTTATGTATGGTAGTGAAAGTTGGGTATGGCAGAAGAATCACAAAAGTAAAATAAATGCGGTAGAGATGAGAGCGTTGAGAAGTATGAGTGGATTGAAACTGAGTGACAGAATAAGAAATGGTGTGATAAGAGAACGTTGTGGTATAAAAGAAGACTTAGTGACTAAAATTGAGAAAGGTATGCTTAGATGGTTAGGGCATGTAGAGAGAATGAATGAAAGGAGACTGACAAAAATTATTTAGGAGTCAAGAGTGAATGCGAAAGTTGGAAGGGGAAGACCAAGGAGAAAGTTCCTGGACCAAATCCAGGACATTTTAAACTTGTATGAATGAGAATGAAAAAGCGAGGGAGATATACAAGGATCGTGGCAAGTGGAAGGACGTGGCCTCTGCCTATTCCTATGGGAATAAGACGTGATGTATCGGTGATTTTATGGTTGAGTTTTCATTTATCTAAAAGAATAAAAATTCATCTCGGGATATACTTCGAACTCTCAACCTCTGGTGTATCATATTTAACTCACACATAAAACAAATTGACTACACTCACATTTATCTAACAGGACGTAGACTATCAGACTACGTAGCGATGAGTTACACACACAGATAGGAGTCTACAAGCAATTCTGAACCTTAATGTTTGGGCACCCTCGGATATGCCCTACATTTACAGTTTCGCGTGATAACCTCAAAAATATATCTTTCCGAGGCGAAAAGATCCTGTTATTGTGTGAAAACAGATAGTTCCTGTATATATAGTGATATTAAAGTGTAATATCGTTAATAAACCAAAGGATTTGTTACTTGTAATCGTGCTAAACTTTTTCGTGAAAATCCCTTACCAATTTCAGTTGTGTATTTTGTGTCACCCGGTCAAATACCGTAAGAATGTGGCGTGTTGGACTTCTATTATTCCACGGTTATTTATGATAGAGCACCGTGAAATTACCTTGGCTTAAATGATTTACGATTGTGGCCCCGAACAGCTATGAGCGTAAGTACACCATTTATTACTGTATTTTATTCAATTAATACTTACTAAGTGCTTCTAGTTTATTTATGATGATAAAGAATTAAAATATCCCTATATAAGTTACTTATTTACCAGCCTGATCTGAAGTGGTCAAGCGTTTTGGGTTCATAATCTAAATACCTTTTATTCTAGGTGTAAAGAAGCTTATGCCCAACAGAGGGACGTTAATTATAGCGATATAGCGATAGTTGCATATCTGTTATGGTCAGGGCTTTAACTTCATGCAGAAGAATAGAAAAGTCAAAATATTATTAGACATTTAAGAGATATTGATAAATTAATGAAACAAAAAATAACAGCTAATATAAAAGACAGCAAAAGAAATCTTGCATTGTGTATTTATTGTAGAAACAATGGCCTTTACACGAATAATAATTATAAGTTAAGTAAAGTCTTTCGAGAATACAGTGTCTATTTGAAAACCTATTTTAGTGTTGAATTCTAAATAAAAATTCATTATATCTTTGTAAAAACGATAAGAAATAGTATATTTATTGACAAATGAAGGTAATATAGAAGTTTTTTTTATTGATATACGACTATTCACATAAGTATATTGTCACGTCGGTAAAATTTCATTAAAATCGTTTCAGCGACATCTTTTTAATATAAAAATTCATTATATCATTGCAAAAGTGTGAAATTTAACTATTTTAATGTTTTTTTTTAATGACATGTGGCAAATATACATCGAAAGTTGTCGATTATATAGAGTTCATAATGCTACCGTTATATATGAATAAAAAATATATATTTTCTAATAACTCTCTAACATGAAATGATTTATCGTCTGAAAAGTATAAAATTACCGAATTTAATTTAGAATAACGATAGTCACCTATAATTATCTTACTAGAAAGTTTTCACTGCATTTTCTGTGATAAAAACCTTTAAATCTGATACATGACGTCAAGAGTGAAATATTACAACGTAGAAATATAATAACTAACTTCAAATTGCTTAAGCAAAGTTGTGTTTTTCTGGATGTGAAAGCTTTCTCTTGTAAAATAAAACAACTATGAATATCTTTGGTGTCAATTCTATGCAGTTATTCTAAATTAAATTTGGTAAATTTTAACTTTTTAGACGTAAAATCATTGTAGTTAGTCATGCTTCTTTAATTTTAGAGAGTTTTAATCTTTATTAATTGGGATTTCCGACAATATGCTGGCAGGGTCAAGAGTAGATGTTTTAGAGACATTATTAATACTGCATTTGTTAGAGGAGGCAATTTTATTTTTGGGACATGTGTGGAGCATTTCCTATGCATTTGCAGAAAATAAATTTAATAAGATCGGAGGTTACTGGAAGCTTATTTTAGTATCCAAATGTTTGCATGCTTTTATAGCATTTAATAAAAAAATTCTCACTTTTTTGCTTATAATTTCCTTAATTTTAAATTTAGGGCAAAAAATTATATGTATATATTTGTAGCCAAAGCGATTTGCTACAAATTATGTCTTTACGAATTTTTTGTAGGACGCATAGTTTCCGAGAAACCGTGAAATAAGTGTTTGAACCCCTTTATCTAAGATGGCGGCAACCCAAACTTGGGGTTAAGCTTCTATTGACACTTCACACATATTCCAAAAATAAAATTGTGTCCTCTAAAAAATTCAAAGCTCATGTAACATTTCAATTGACTATAATAATTATTTAGAGCAGGGCTTTTTAAACTTTTATGATTGCGAGTTTCTTGACGACCCCATTTTTTTTTTGCTGGGAGTGAGTGGGGCAGGGAGTGTGGGACCAGACCGCCGGCAAGGCCAGAATACCCACTAAAACCCAGCGACACCCTCCTCACCCTGAATTAAGAGTGTCCGAGGCTCCCTTGCGCATTCACCTTGACACTCCCGGATTAACTTCCACCTGCTCAACCGGCAACGCATCGGCAGCTCCCCTAGTGCTGCAGGTATATATATAATGAAACCGACTGAGGATGTTCAAGGAGAAGACAAGCTGCGTTATATAAAAGAAAAATAAATTGATATTTTTGATTTATTTATTAAGTAACAATATACATATAAAAATATATAGTTTTTCGTTTTGAAACATACAAAAATAAAAAAGGTATAAAATGGTATATATAAATATTTGACATTAAAATCTCTCGCGACCGCAGAATTTTGCGACCCATAGTTTAAGAAGCCCTGCTTTACAGCCAAACACGTGGAAATTAGTTAGTCAAAAATGAAAATGATCAGAAGGGAGGGTCAATTAATAGAGGGTCTATCTTTAGAGACAAAGACGTGGGTATTAACATGTCCAAAATAAAAACGATCAGAAGGGAGGGGGTCAATCAATAACAGTCAATTGGTTCAATTACTTGCGTCGGTATTCGCCTGTCCCCCTGTCGCTTGACGCACCAGTTGAATGCTGGCCTTGACCCATTTTCAGCTTCCCAATAAACCAAATTGAAACTGAATATTCTGCCTAACAGGGTGTTTTATCGTTTAAAGGTTAGATTGAGACTATAATCAAATGTTATTGTATGTGACGATGCCATAGACATCTATATCTAAACTAGCTTATCTGCGCAATTCATTATTGCGATTAAATTATAAGGGATAGGAGTAGGAGGATGAAAACTACTTGACAAACTATTCTTAGGTCTACCAAATGTACACAAGAAATTTCATCAAAATCGATCAGGCCGTTTCAGAGGAATTCGATAATAAACATTATGTTACGAGACTTTTAATTATTAGATAAAAATTCCCTTTTACAGTATTAGATCGTTTAATTCCGAAACTAACCCACTGATTTGCATGAACTTTGTGGGATATATTGCAACTTAAAACATAATTTATATTTATTAATTGACTTTTTAAACAGAGATATTGTTAAGTACATATTCCGCTGTCGACAATAATCTATTTGACGGCGCTATATTTTAAGCTGTAGTTATACAAATAGTTATTATATAAAGCTGCAGTTTATTGTTTGCTTGTAAGTGATAATCTCAGGAACTATTGGATTTAATTGAGGGATTGTTTTCGTGCTGAATAACTAATTTATCGAGGAAAACAAAGCAACGGAGACTCGATGAAAAAGTATTCTTTTGAAAGCTTTTTTTGTTATCATAACGTAATACAATTTGTAAAGTTTTAGATGTAATATAATACTGGGGTAAATCTAAAATGTTATTTTATTATTTCCATGTTTCTTTTAAGAAGTATTGATCACAAAAGGGGCTTTTCATTGCGGTTAGAAAGCACCCTAAACTTTACCGCGTGATTCAGAAGTCGTACGAAAGATGGCGCGGTGGTCGTAGTTCAGAAAATAACTAAATTTAATGCTCCTGCAATATTTGGAATCAAAAAATCAATAATTCTTTGATCATAAAAGCTTTTAATCGTCAAATACCCTTGTCCTTATAATGAAATCGATATCAAATTCGTTCGTCACGGGACTCGAACCCAGGACCTCGTATTTGTAGCCGAACCAGCTGACCACTAGACCAATGAGGCAGACTAAGAACTCAGACAGGTATTCTTCTTTATGATCATCATTGTAGAATATTCTTTAAAAGATTTTTGTGATTGAACTTCTCCTAAACGGCTGTTCTGATTTAGATGAAATTGTTTGAATATGTTCAGGCAGATTCAAAAGTAACTTTAGATTTATAATTCGATCTGCTAAGTAACGAATTTCCCCATATTCCCAAGGGATCAGTAATTACGCGGATATATATAGGATATACCACTATTATTTTAAATGAAACCTATACTAAGTCGGAATAAAATCCAACAAATAAAAAGAAAAAAAATGAACATATAATGGTACTAACTAATCCGCGCAACTCTGTCCTCACCTCAAAAGAGAAATAAAGTAATAAATTTGGTTGGCATAAATAAGGCTATAGTGAGCCACCCTTAAAAGATAGATATATGCGGTCGTAGATTATCTTTTAGGACTTTTAAAGGGGAACATGTCAGTACTACATGATTTAACCGTTTACGAAGCGCAGGCAATGGAAGCTCTCAAAAAGAAAATACCCCGATTTTAAAACATTCTTCATTGGTACACCGCTCCTATTGGTCTTAGCGTGATGATATATAGCTTATAGCATTTCTCGATAAATGGATTATCTAACAATGAAATAACTTTTTAAGATCCTGTCATGAATTACTATCTAATAAAAAGAAAACAATTGAAAAGAATGTTTTAACGATTTACAGATCGGATGTAGTAAAAAATCTTTTGGTGTACCACAAGGTTGTGTCCTTGGGCCACTATTGTTTCTAATTTATATTAATGATCTCCCCGATTGTACTAAATACAAATGTATAATGTTTGCAGACGATATCACTATTACTGTGCCGTGTGTGAAAAATAGTTTGATAGATGTAATTTACTTTATTGCACACCAAACATTAAACAAGTAATACAGAAAACAAAATTAAGCGAGCAGTACAAATAGGCGACCTTATCGTTTATTAGCGATTTTTACCAGGCAACCTTAGGTTTAGGGAAATTATTTAAAGTAAGAAGGGTAGGTGGTGTTTGTTAAAAAATATACACATACATAAAATAGTCCTACATATTAATACAAACAAATAGTCTTGAATGACGTGATGAACTTAATGATGATGAACTTAAAAAACCAGATATATGATATTTAGATATAGAAAAATGACATATAACTATCTCAAATTGATATATATTAGATTGGCGAATAGATTGGTCAGTGGTGTTCAAGTTGTCACTGACGTTTCCAAATTTTTAATTCTAATTTCTTTATTTATATTGTAGTTTTAATGTTTTGTATTGTGTTCGTCCCGGGTCGCCGCTGAAAACCAGCGTTGGGTTGATACCCAATAACAGCTGAGCGGTGTTCCTAATTTTGGCATCACACTTTTCTGTAATAATTACTGTGTATGACACATTTAACATACACAGTGGTTAAAAACATAGTTTGAGTTTGAATGTGCAGAGAAGTGTGGAAGTAGAAAACAAAAAGTCTTTAATTTTTATTTTATATGCTAATAAAAATATTGATCCTATATAGGTTTTCAGGGTATTCACTTGGGCGAATTTTTTACTTGGGGTCCCAATATTGACGTCTGCAATAAAATAAACAAATTTGTTGTGACATGTTTTCCTGCAACTGGCTGATATTTATTGATATAAATTTTCTATAATTATATAATTTCACATGTCATGAAATTATTTTTATTAATTTTATGTTTACTATTCTTATCTAATGAAAATTTGCATATCTGTATAAGATTAAAAATGACCTATGATAGGCATCGACGTCGCCGTCGTCGTCGTCGTCCCAACCGATGGACGGCCACTGCTGGACATAGGTCTCACGTGATGACGCCGACAAGGTCCGATCTTGCGCCGCCTGGCTCCAGCGGCTACCAGCGACCCGCCTGATATCATCGGTCCACCTTGTGGGAGGTCTGCCTACACTGCGTTGTCCAGTGCAGGGCCACCACTTCAGCACCTTCGGGCCCCAACATCCATCGGTCCTTCAGACTATGTGCCCCGCGATTCGTAGGACTTTGGTTTTGCTACGGATATCCTCATTTCTGATTCGATCACGTAGAGAAATTCTGAGCATAGCCCTCTCCATCGCCCGCTGAGTGACTCTGAGCTTCCGTATGATGCCCATAGTCAGCGACCACGTCTCAGAACCGTAAGTCATAACTGGAAACACGCACTATTCGAAGACTTAGGTCTTCAGGTAGTGAGCGATATCGGACGAAAGTATTTGGCGTAGTCTACCGAAAGCTACCCAACCGAGTTGGAGTCGGCGGTTGACCTCCTTCTCGAAATTGGACCTAGCTGGACTATGTGTACTCGTAAACAATGGCGGTACATGGATATTAGACATAATTTTCGTTTTATCCATGTTCACTTTCAGGTCCACCTGTTGAGAAACTCTGCTGAGGTCTTCGAGCATTGTATTGACATCTTCAAGAGTATTTGCCATAATGATCACGTCCTCGACAAACCGTGGATGAGGGATGTTCTCGCCCTTGATGTTAATGCCCAGTCCGTTCTACTCCAAAAGCTTAAAAAGCTATCATAGCTCATATCATAGACCTTTTTAAGCTATGAAAGACGTGTTTCATGCATATAAATCAAATGGAATTGAGATTAGTGCGTTCTAGTAAACAAACTCTTTAGCTCTATAATATTAGTACATATATTGTTGAAGGTATTAAAATACATAAAGTAATCCTAAAATGAACATGTGGCAGGTTTCTAAAATTTCTCACTGGAACAATGGATTTACGTATGAATGAACTTCACGGTTATCCATATATTGTGCTTGACCGCTGGCGTGAACGTATTACGTATAGAATTTACGATTAATCCTTTCTAATATCACAAATTACTGTCTGTCTATCGCGCTTTTACGTCAAAACTACTGAACCGGTTTAAGTGAAATTTGCGACACAGATAATCTAGAGTCTCAGATAAGACACCGGCTACTTTTTAATGCGAAAAAAGGATTGTAGGGGATGGAAGTGTCGTAATTTTTAACCGACGTCACAAAAAAGAGGAGGTTATTATTTCGGTGATGATTCTTTTTTATATGAAGCGTGGTGCTTCCCGTAGGGTCCCATCTTGGATTGGTCTCGTTATGATGATGGCATCCATGAGAAAACGATGTGAGTCTTAAATTTGTATTAGGCATGTGCGCAACAAATGAATGAATAACTCAATATCACGCCTACCGATTTCGATGATTCGTTTTTTATAGAAAAGGATCTACTTCCAGGGTTGTTTGAAGATAGCTTGTTTAGGTTTTGTTTACGAGATCCATGACAAAGTAACGGCACTCTTCAATTCTTAGGAGCAGATTAATGATACTCAGTCAAATCTTTTAAAGGCTCTCCGGATATTTGAGTCACCTACCTTAACGTCGGTATATTCAAGCGTCGTAGTCAGATACGATGATGAATGGAACTCCTCAACGGCTTACAGTAAGAGTGTGATTTGTGGCACAATATCTAACTGTCTGTAATCAAATTGCAATGAGCTTAAGTTTGTTGCTGCATTGCAATATTTACTTAAGGTGTATTATGTGTGGGGGGCATTTTTGCGTATTAGTGATGAGCTGGATTACTATATAAGAGGCTGGTAAAGTAGCCAACCTGCAACTTATGAGGTGACCGGTTTGATCCCGGGTGTAACGGTACTAATGTAAATTTCGCTTTGTAAAGTTGTTTCAATAAAACGGTGCTATCTCATAAGAGCAACCCTGTTTTTAGGTGTACCAATATTCAGACAAATTTGTTAGTTTGCTTCAGATTCACTAAAAACCAAAAAATAAATGAAAATTTGAACAAGTGAGTGAGGGAATAGAGAGTGCACTTATGTTAGCGCATAAACTATACATGCCAAACCTTTTTCCTATAAGTGCCAGTGCCCAGCAGTAGAATTTAATTGACAGCTACTTACCTTACCTTTAGGGAGGTTTATGTTTGTATACCTTCTCATTTTTAGCACGTGGGAACAGACGACAGTATGAGCGACGATGTATTTGAGGATGACACTCTCCGAGCACCCACAATCCGTAGCACACCTTCACCTACTGGCTACAGAGACTATCGCCCTGAACCTCCATCACGCACTGTTGTTGACGAAGATGTTCCTATTCACAAGGTACAGCTTTTTACGGCTTCGCTTCTCTGATATAAGAGGGTCAAGGCAAATTTTGGATATTGCAATTCTAATATCTCTGGACTGGTGTAGCCACCCAGCAAACACATGCCAAACAAAAACTTTGGATTCCGGCACGATGCTATAATGGTTTCAAAGATCACCTGATCAGATTTTTATGACTTATAAGGTATTATTATAAGCTGTGTCCCTTAGTGTTACCCGCGTAGGACCTGATCCTGTAGAAATATGGGAAAATCAGTAGTTTAAGTCCTGACCTTTAAATAAACAATAATTTCATGAAAATCCATGTCCAATGGTTTAGGAGTTTCACATAAACACGTACAGGACAATTTATTAAAAATATTTTCAGATTGCTGACACTTTAACGCTTGGATATTACTATAGAGTTTGAATAATTTGCACTTCCCACTAAAACGTAGCCTGCCTAAACGCAATGAAGCAACATGGTGGGTCTATGCTCTAAAAACTTTCACTGCCTTACTTACTAACAAACATATCATATATAATATATACATGCATACATACAGAGTATCACGCTCATTCTCATTAACTTTCCCATTTACTCTTGACTCATATATCCTTTTTGTAATGTCTCCTATCCTCATGTCTTCTTTCATTCATTCTCTCTTCGTGCTCAAACCATCTAAGCATACCTATTTCAACTTTAGTCACTACAATTTCTTTTATAACACAACGTTCTCTTATCACATCTATTTCTTACTTTCTCACTCAGTTTAAATCCACTCATATTTCTCAACGCTCTCATCTCTGCCGCGTTTTTTATTTTACTTTTATGCTTGTTCTGCGATAGCCAAACATTTTACTACCATACATAAGTGTTGGCACCAACACTCCTCCATGCACAGCCTGGCCCTTTGAAGCAACATCTGGTTAAAGAAATTGCAAAACTTGAAATTTGTACGCTTAGAGCCTTCGTGACGAAAGAAGATTTTTGAATGTGTCTGTTATATCCACGGACTATTTCTAAATTTGTAAGTGTCCAATAAAGTATTTCCTATCTGTCTATATATGTATTCTTTGCAAAGTCCAATAAATATTTCAATTGCAGACAATACTTCTCGGCGACAGCGGTGTTGGAAAGACATCTTTACTGGTGCAGTTTGAAACTGGAAAATTCCAACCTGGGAACTTCTCTGCTACAGTCGGCATCGGCTTTACGGTGAGTTGATTTTGGGATACTTATATGTCAACTGATATCGAGTAATATAATAACTAGTCCTAGTCCAAATTTAGTGTTGTTAATCTCAGGCTGTTAAGACACACTCAATTGCTGATGTAAATATGAAATAATGATATGGAGTCGTAAAAATACTTACATTTGTATTTTTTGTACATATTTGACTAGTTTACACAACAGAACACAACTGCTAAGGATAGCGGTTGGAAGTTTCATTGATACAAATTTAATATATTAGATTTTAAAATGTTTATCATTTAAACAGTTGTGTTTTGAAGATCCGACATTTTTAATATGAACTAGAGATTTATGTAAGGACAAGTTTCTGTTATATAATTAAGCTAATGTTTATGATACATTGGTAATATGCTGTCACAATATTCCTGTATGGCCATGAATTGTTATTTCTAGGATATATTCTTGTTGATTTTATCATCAATTGATAACGAGCGATGATATAGCTAAAGATAAATTACCAATTTGATTTTTCCAAGTAAAGCATTGCCCTTTCCATTATCACAATTATAAAAATCGATGACCCTGTATTAGACTATAAATTATTAGATGGCAACACTGAAAGCTCTAAAACATTGGGAATTATCCAGCAATATACTCGTAGTGGCAATAGTTGAAATGACGATAATGCCACATTGCTTACCGATTAAATAAATGCGTAATTTAGAGCAAATGCTTTTAATTTTCGAAGCATGCGCGCTTGATTTATATTTAAAAATATTTAGCAATGATCATGTGGGCGGTGATGGGTCATGAGACGTGGTCGCTGACTATGGGCCTCATGCGGAAGCTCAGAGTCACTCAGCGTGCGATGGAGAGGGCTAAGCTCGGAGTTTCTCTACGTGATCGTGATTGTACGTAGCCCTACGAATAACGAACCTGAAGTGCCAATGGGCGGGGCACATAGTCCGAAGGAGCGATGGACGTTGGGGGCCGAAGGTGCTGGAGTGGCAACCCGGCCCCGGACGGCGCAATGTAGGCAGACCCACCACAAGGTGGACCGATGATATAATAAGGGTCGCCGGTTGCCGCTGGAGCCAGGCGGCGCAAGATCGGGCCTTGTGGACGTCATTACGTGAGACCTATGTCCAGCAGTGGACGTCCATCGGTTGAAGCGACGACTACGATATGGGCGGCGATGTTATATTTTCTATCCTAGGTACGAAATATACTATTGTTATGCAATTGGAAATTGTAATCTTGGAATACATCGGCTTTTTAATACTACAATATGTATTAATTATACATACATACATACATAGATTGGATACTAGATTATATTGTGTTGGATAGTAGTTAGATTTTATATTAAGTCTTTGTATGAATATTATAAAAATTAATTACGAGTATGNTTCTTTCTTTCTTTCTTTCTATATAAATCCTCTTAAATCACTCTGTCTATTGCTGTAAACTACATTCAAATCCGTTTGTTACTTTAAAACATTAAATCACATTAACTAACATCTTTCATTCTCCACTATTTAAATATACACACAAATCTTCACAAAATTGTTCCGTTCATTAAAGTTACCTCGTATTACATAACATATCCTAATATTGCACAATGTTTTTGGTATTTTTAAGTGTTGCCACTACATTACACAATGACTACCAACATTTCAGAGGTATCAGTATTATCACCCAACTATCTATAGTCTAATATGTAAAAGAGAGCGACAGCGACATAAATTTTATATTATATAATGAAACATTTATGAAAATAGTGCAACGAAAACCACAGTCGCTTTTATCGTAAACGTATTTTTGTATCGATTTTACATATTACTTTAAGGCGAATAAAACCGCAGGTTTTTACTTGTTATTCAAAGTAGCATGCAATAACGAATCATCCAAACACAAATTTTACCCAAACTATTTATTCAGGTTTCGCCTTTCAAACGAAGGGTCTGTTTACTCTATAGATTCTCAGAAATCAATTTCAAACTCTGTAAACGCCGAAATGTAATCGGATTATATACTTTAATATTTACATAATTACTTAAATACTGTTATTAGTAACGGAAACACTTCACTGTTTCTTGTATTAATATGCTTGAAATAATTTCCCGTTCTCTTAGAAGTCTTTACATACTCTGCAACGGATTGTTATACTATTTTCAGCTATAGGTAAAGTGATTCAAGAGGAAAGTTTATAGGTATGTTGGAGAAAAAGAGAGCAGAGTTTCACGCCGACATCATCTTTAGTGGGGGTCCATAATTCAACCTCCAAATTATGAGCGTCGGTGATTAATATTGTTGCAATCAAACACTCTATTAATTATCTCAGATTATAATATCCAATCACTTAATGTCCCCGAGATCACGAACACAACAACAGCAATAGTTAGGAACGCGCGACAGTTTCAACAGACGACCGCTCTGGCGGACCGTTACCCGAGAACTGACGAGAATGCCGCCGGCCTGTGACTCATTGACTCTGTCTAGCGCCGAAAGGTGGTAATGGCGTTCCGGAAACTATTTGACAGCGACATATATATATGAACGAAATGTATATCTTATTATAATTGAAACAAAAGTCCACGATGGTATATATTTATCTGTAAAGGAGGACTCACTGTAACCATTACATATTACAAAAAATATCTGTTATGTACCGAGTCATTTTAAAAATACATTATTTGCAATTTATCCAATTTAAAGAAAAAAAGAAAATAAAGAAAGCTTTATTCAGAGCACTGTGAGTTACATACACTTAGAACAATAAACAATAAAAATAATTGCACAACTTTGTTTGGTTAATTTGAATATATTATATGCGTTGCATATTTCACAGTGATCATACCTTCCCTTAACAGCATTTTTTCAAAAGTGGGAATCTTAGAAGATATCAGAGATTTAAAAAGCAGTGGAACAACGGCAGGTGAAGTTACATATCGAGAAAGTAATACAAGAATTAAAACCAAACTTGCATTTTGAATACGATACCGCAATCAGTTTTAGATTTGCCTCTACATAATTTTAAGAAATAAGTCAAAAGGCATATTTTAATGTTTATGATTCTTTAAGCAATAAATGATTTTGGACTTAATTCCAGTTGCACACAGAAGCAAAATATTACATATTTTAACCTATAAAACTATAGTTAAATGGGTAACCGCGGAGTTTCTTGCCGGTTTCTTCTCAGCGGTATCAACTTTCCGAACCGGTGGTAGATTTATTGCCATAGGGTAGATAAAGACTATTTTGATTTTAAGGTTCACATTTAAGCAGAACATTTGAAAGAATTTGAATACTTGGGATCTAAATTTACAAAAGATGATGATATTGAAAGGAGAATGAATGCAGGAAATATGGTAAATGGCACATGGCATATGGTGTATAAAGGGCCAAACTGGCTGTGCATATAGGAGTGTTGGTGCCAACACTTATGTATGGCAGTAAAAGTTGGATAAGCAGAAGAAGCAGAAAAGTAAAATAAATGCGGTTAAGATGAGAGCGTTAAGAAGTATGAGTAGATTGAAACTGAGTGACAAAATAAGAAATCGTGTGATAAGAGAACGTTGTGGTATAAAAGATGTAGTGACTAAAATTGAGAAAGGTATGCTTAGATGGTTTGGGCACGTAGAGAGAATGACAAAAAGGATTTATGAGTCAAGGATCAATGGGAAAGTTTGAAGGGGAAGACCAAAGCGAACGTTCCTGGACCAAATCGAGGATATTTTAATTAAGAAACAGGTCAGGAATACTCTAAACCGACGAACATGTATGAAAAGTTTAATGAGAATGAAAGAAGCGAATGAGATATGCAAGGATCGTGGCAAGTGGAACGTCGTGATCTTTGGTAATCCCTATGGGAATGAGGCGTGATGTATGTACTCGTATGTAAAATTAAATGTATGCAAAGGCACGGGTCAACTAGTTGTGGTATAAAACGTAGCAAATGTAACGCACACATTCATTAATATGACCTTTGTCATTGCTTATAGTTTTAACTTCACTGGGTATAGAAATCAATGGAAATATGTGTCGGAGTGCAATACCCTGTGGAACGCTGGCGCCATTTGTCTATCAGCGTGGGGCAGAGTCAATAAGTGGCAGTCCAGCGCGCGCCTCTCGGCATTTCTCGGGTGACGGCCCGCCGGTGCGGTCGACTTTTGAAACTGTCTCGTACCTAGTTATTATTATCAATGAGCTTGTGTAAATTGATATCGGGAACATTAAGTGAATGAACATTATAATCTGAGTTAATTAATTGAGTGTTTGATTGCACCAACATTACCCACCAATGCCCACGCACACAGACATTGAATTGTGGATGCCACTAATGATAATGTAGGCGGAGAACCCTACGCACCCTATGCTTTGTACTACTCTTTCTCTCTTATTCTCCAACATATGTATAAAACTTTGTTTTTTAGTGTAATTAGGTAATTTATTACATTATTCGAGATACGTATAATTTAGTATGTATAAATATCTGTTGCGGTCTTCAATTTACTTAAAGTCAAAGACTAAATATATCCTTATTCAAGTAGGCCTATTACATCACTTTTGAATCGTCAGAAATATTTTTTTCCACACACTAATACTAATGTATGACTGATGATGGTATTAAAGAACGACCTAAAATCTAAAGTTACGAGGGTTCCTTCGCGCCCTAATTTTAAGTAATTTTTTTTATCACCATCATCATTACAATATAAGTTATCATATTTAAATACAAGTTCGTTCACCTCCATACGTTTCTATCGTCTAAATAATCTTGCCACTTAAAGTATGATTTTTCAATTAACTTTTTTTTAACAAAGACTTTGAATTTATTATATATCGCTAGAACGTCTTGTGGGTGTTTATTATAGAAACGTATACAGTTACCCTTAAATGAAATGTTAATTTTAGTCATACCCAGATAAATAAAAGTTTCTCAAACAAGATTTCTTTTATAATTGTTTACGACACATGGGTTTTTAAATATTCTGTCTATAATATATTCTAGGTTTATAACGGTGTATTTGAAATTTATCGCTCGTTAGCGTGTAGTTAAATAATTATCGACTTTCTCATCCCAGCTTTGATATTTCAGAGATATCGGTTATCTTCGAACGTATCCTGTATGATGTTACATAAGATATACATAAAAATATATCGTAGTTCATCAAGTCTTGTGTGGTTACTCTTCATTACTCATAAAATCTTTCTCCGGTCGTGGGAGTGCCCTTGTACCATTAAACGAAAGGTGGTATCAATCAAAGGGAACGGCGAATTCCAAGCATGTATCATTACGAATCAGCGAAGTAATGAACATAATGGCTTTGTTTATTATATATTTAGAGAATCGTTTTTGCGGTATAAATCCATTAGCTTTTAACACGGTGGCATTTTAGCCTTTTAATTTTGATTATTCGTTCTATATAATCCGTGTTTCCATGGGTTGCTTCCTGGCAAACTAATTGTTGGAATTGGCTTTTAACATTGTTACAATCTTGAATTGTTGTAAAAGTGTCAAAAGCGATTATATCAACAATAACATTATGTATAGCACACTAGAATTTCTTCAGGTGCATCACATAAAATATTTTAAATATTTATCCAAATCAAAATCAAAATGGAATTTGAAATCATCGAAATCGAGATAATCAATACTGAAATCGAGATAATTTAGATGGAAATCGAATTTGAGATGAGACGATGGACGACGACATCGAGATAAATGAGATCAAGATCAAGATGATCGACGATGAAAACAAAATCGAGTTGATCGAGACGATCGTGTTCGAAATCGACACAATGGAGGCCAGAATCGAGACGATCAATGTTGAGATCGAGACTCGTGATCGAAATCGCGATCAGCAAGGTCGAAATCGAAACGATCGAGTTTGAAATCGAGACGACCGATGTCGAAATCGCAACGATCGAGGTCAAAATCTAGAGGACGGACATCGGAACCGAAATCGAGATGAAAAATCTTAAGTACATAATGTTTTTTTATTTAAACCAGTTCAACTTTTTTTAATTATCATTAGTCTGTCGGTAAGTAGCGAATCTATCACGGATTCAGAAAGTTGAATCAAGTTCGATAATTTTTATCTTTTCAATAATGATATATTTCGTATATAAAAATGTTTTTGACTTCGTTTTCTTTAGATAATGCAGATTGCGGTATTTCGTTAAGAATTAATACTCATACGTGCACATCTTTTTTTATTTTTACAAGGTTTTGTGTTAAAACTCTACTTCACGTATTTTCTTTACTATATTGCATCATTATTAACTTTGATGTAGAGTTTTAATGAATTTAATGTACACACAGTACATTTTGTGGAGGCCAATTAGAAGTTTGTTGGACGACATTGCTGTTAACCAGAGTTGTATTTTGTTCAGATACGAGGTTGATTATTTGTTTTCCCTATAGTCTGTAGGTTATTATACCTTTAATATGTTTAGAAAATAAATCTATTTCATCTTTTGTTACTTCTGTGTCTCTTCGCTTTTCAATCCAAAATCGTTCATCAGGACGGAAAACCTTTTCGGTTTTTATAGATTAGGTTGACTTTAGCACTGTCTTAAAGCTATATTAAAACTATATGTTTCGAGTTACTACATATTTGTGTTCCAGCGTTGATACGTAACTTTATGTTTACCAAAACTACTCTATTGATTCAAGATTACTTTTACTTTTCTAGCTTTGCTTTGTGGGACATACAGTAAGTTGAAAATATAGCAAAATTTTGTTTTATAGACATCGCTAACTACAGTTTGTTCGCGTTAAGATAGCAGTTAAATCTTATCAAATTACAAGGTCAGGTTTAGCAGTTGAAGATCTTCTAGGGGGCGGGGCTAGAATGATGACTCGCTGCATTCTTAACGCTAACAAACTGTAAGAGATTATTTGGATCCCAAATTTATATTTACGCAGAATTTGCTTAGATGAGCAGTATATACATTCGAAAGTGGAAAAGAGGAAACAATATGAGAGGGTAATTGCCTCATCCCGTCATTTTTGGTCTCTGAAACCTCTTTAGAAGAGAGACAGAATCCTCAATAAGAGAGTCGCAGACTCTTAGAGATGGGTGTATAACTGAGACTGGTATTAATCGATACCTCAATAAGCAAGAGTCGAGCAAATTCGCACCTTTGCAGTTGCTATTTATCGATGTTTATACATTCATGCCCCATTCATTCATTCACTCTCTTTTCAATATCTCTTTCACATGTTCCATCTTTTGTAAATACATACACCTCTTCCACTTGTTCTCCACCTATCTATCTGTCTATACAATACATACAAAACAAATACAACATGATACCGTGCAGAATTTTATGAAAAGGAGTTCTGATGAGCTAAGATAGCTAAAACTCTAAGAAGCCGCCCACAGAATTGATACAAAAGTAAGGAACACCCCAAAAAACCATTACAATGTTACCATTAAAATTTACTAGCAATTTTTTGAATACGACACTACCTCATTGAGTGAGAATAAACATCTTTGTACCTTTATAAGAATCTCAGATAAGAGTGAAACGTTTTAAAAAGAGAAAAATATGGAGATTCTTTGAACTCTCTTTTATCCAGGTGGAACTGTATATGAATACTATAGATTTTACCACAATAATTTAATAATTTATATTTTTGAAAGATTAACATTAAGAAAATACGGCCAAACAAAGATAGGGCGAAAATATTCCACTTGACTTTAATAATATTTAATTATGCATACATTTGGATACCTACGAGAAACTTTCTTTAAAATAACAATATGTTAATGTAAAATTATTCAAGAGTTTTAAATTTTAAAGGTCGTTCGCATTGAAATATGCGGTTCGTAAATTACCCCTAGATTTGCCCTTTACAAAAGTTACCCAAGAGTTTTAGAATAAAGTATGTCACTGATCCGAGTAATTAAATTTATAACCGAGGATTGTTTTCACGTCTCCCAATCCATTCTAGGAAATAATCCTCTTTAATTAGACAAAAATCCTATTTGTTTAGTTGTAGAACTATGGAAAATTGCGCCTCTGGTCGTCTGTTCCTGTTACTCAGAAGTTTGTTTACAAACAAAATCGTTTGATTGAAATTTAATTAAATTTGTTTTAGGCTTGTACGTACGATGTATTTTCTATGACGAATATTTGAGATTGCATTTCTCAACAGCAATTTTTCTTCGGAAATCATCGGGATCCGCGCCCTGTGGCACCATACGCCATCTTGGATTTATACTTGGCTGCAACAGATAACTCTAGGTTTGGGCACTCTCAGTTCAGGAACTTTCTGTTGGTAAAGGAATTTAATTTGTTACCTCTGTACTGGCATCGAGGATGCATTGTTAAATTGTTAAATGGATCTGACGGAGTCTCCAGAGTCGCCGAGGTTTTGGTTGGAGATTCGTTTCGGCAGCGAGCCGTAGTAACCCCGTCCTGGTTACCTATTGTTAGTGGGCTTAAATCCATAAGCCCACAGGCGGGGGATTGTTCCCGCCATCTGTAAGTTTTCCGAGGTACTAACTCGCTAACTATCGGGAAGCGGCGCGTCTGCATGTGTCAGAGGGCGCCTCTTGCGCCGTTTCATAACGTATGCCGCTAAAATATTGTTAGTCTGTGACTCTGTCTGTCAACGAAGCGTTGCGATGGGCTCTGGTCGTCGCGTCGCATTGCAGGTCACATGGTACATACATGCACATTCTACGTTTCACAAAGACACACCCACACGCACCCAGACACCTGCCAGGGTCGTCGCCGCCTGGGGAGACCGGCAAACGGAATACGAGGTAGATGCCGATTCGCATCTTTTTCGATCCCCTTTCGGAAATATCCCCTACAAATACTCCTCTCACCGTTGACAGTGGTCTAGGCTTCCATCACCATCTATGGGCCCTGGTGATTAGTGGTAGAATCCTTCGACCGGCCACGGACGGCGTGAACAAGAGTACTTTTTTGTTTATACAATAACTCGCTTATTATCAATTTTACCTGAAAAATGGTTGTAACAAAAGTGGTTCAAAATTAAATTTCCTACAACTTTGGTTATTATCAGTTTTTCGCCAGGATCGATACTTATTGAAGTAGACCCTTCCGAAGGGGAGACTCTTGCCAGATCCTATCTACACACGGTGTGTTTTAACAGCCTCGCTAGTGCAATAAATTTAAAGCATTTTTAACACAAGTTTGTGTTATTATTTATAAAACGGTAAGAAGTTACATTATTTATTGAAAAAGTGCTCGTCTGTGCGTAGAAAGCCCCCCATGAGCACAAGCCCTTATGTTTGTTTTATCTAACAAGCAATCTTTATTATGAAAGTCCTTCAGAGGTTGAGCGATAAGGAGGTTACCTGATTTAGAACTTGAGCCAATAACATTTCGATCAGTTTAAGGGTTCATTTAACAGCACTCAACAAAGCTTTCAATTCTACAGATCCCATTTATAAGAGAAGAAATTGTTTTACACCACTTTTATTGTATCTATTCAAATAATATCAGCGGCTCCTCATACAAAACGATTTTAATACTAATTACACGTTTTTGCATCATACTCTGGTAGTATATATTTTCAAAAAGCGATCATTGTTAATAAATGGAGTAATAAAATCATCAAAGCTACAAAAACGTTAAAATGACTAGAATATCACTCCGTTTGATGACCCAGGGCACCGTTTTTGTAATTTCGATGATTATATCATTCAATTGTAACACTTCAGGCATCATTTTAGTAGTTTTGATAATTTTAGCACTCCATTTAAAAACTTAGGGCAACATTTTTAATTTTAAAACCTAAGGTAATTAGGGAGTTGACGAAGACGTTTATATGTTTTTGTAAATGTAGATAGATAGAAGATAGAATACTCTTTATTGTACACCACAAACATGAAACAAGTAACAAAGAAACAAAACCAAGACAATAGTACAATTAGGCGACCTTATCGCTTATTAGCGATTTCTGTCAGACAACCTTAGGGTTAAAGAGACAATGTGAGGTAAATAGGGTAGGTGGTGTCTCCTACTATATAAATACATACATACAAATATTCCTACTAATACATATACTTTAACTTACTTACAAATAATTAACTAAATATAAAAAATAGATACATAATAATATACTTATATGTTATATATACGTGATAGATAAGAACTCAGAACAAATAGATCAAATAAATCTCGTCATTAGGAGCATAAAGAAAGATAATAATTATTTACCTGTTTTTTGAACATATCCAATGATTTAGCCTCTCTTACCTGTAGAGGTAACTCTTTCCATAATGTTATAGCTCGAACCGCAAAAGAGTCAGCATAAAATCTGGTTTTATGTGGTATGACATTAAGTTTTAGGTCACGAGTGGGTCGTAGACATCTTCCGTCATAATCATGGAACTCAAATTTCTGCCTTAAATAAGCAGGAGCACGAGGATTAAATAGCACATAGTACAGAAGGGACACAATGTGCAAATTCCGGCGAAAACGATTATATTACTCTATTGAAAACTTAAGGCAACGTTTTTGTAATTTTGATGATTATATCACCCCATTCAATAACTTAGGGCGACGTTTTTGTAATTTTGATTTGATTTTATTTTATTCAATTGAAAAACTAAAAACATTGTTTTTCTAATTTTGATGATTATATCAGCCCATTTAAAAACGTAGAACATCGTTTTCTATTTAAAAACTTAAGGTAATTTGGGAGTTTTTCGTTCTAGGTAGACGTTTATATGTTTTTGTAAATATGATGATTATGTCACCCCGTTTAAGTCTGGCCTGCACAATTATTCTCAAACATTTGTGGCCCTGCTTTAAGGAAACGTTGCCGCCCTATGCTTTAAAGGGAATAGGAATCCAAAAATTGTAAGGAAGCTTAACGATATAGTCTCCATAACAGTCTAGTCAGCTATAACCGATAAAAATGGTCCGTTTAATACAAAATCATAACAATATGATATAAAAACACCCTTGTAAAGGGCGAAATTGTTTCGGAAAGGCTCGCGTTTGCACGGAAAATTTTACGGCAGCGGATTTGCGTTTAGTATAGCCAATTTCTGTTAAGGGTCTGATTTGCGGGGAAACTGTCACAAATCATGTCTCGGGTCTACTATCTTTATTATACTTTCAATACTTATTGTAGGTCTTGTCATTGTTTTTAATTTCTCAAAGGTTTTTTGTTTTTTCTTATCCCTGAAAGCACGAGGCGACCCCCTTCGGAGTTGCGAGCGGAAGTCCTTTCAATCACCTATCAGTGCAGGGTAGCCACAAGGCCCTCCAAAAGCGCTGACTCTTACGACGACCAGGTCCGAAAGATCAGGGCTCTCGCCGACAGAGTTCTAATCGAAAAATGAAGGTATGGTCACTGTGGAAGCGATCCGCCATGGTTATTTGCGCAAGTACTTCCACCAGGTGATTAGCCGCGAGGAAACCAGTCATGAGTGTGGTGTTCCTGTAGATACGGCGCACCATTTCCTGGCGGAGTGTCCAGCGTCGGCGCCCCAGCGAAATATCTTGTTATCGCTGATTAGAGATATTTCACTTGAGAGCATAATTGGGTAGTGCTCGTCAGTGAAGTTGGGTGGAGGGCGGTTGCCTTCTTTTGCGAGATCGTCATCTCGCTGAAGGAGGCAAATGAGAAGCTAAGAGAGCTTCATGCTTCACTGTATTGTGTTAAGTCTTGCTAGTCGATGTCATCCGGGTCACTAGTCTGAAATGCGGTTAGGAAACCTTTAGTAATCTCACTCATGGATGACGAGGGATCCACTGGATTTTAGTGGGTATTCTGTTATTTGGGAGTACCATACTTCCGATTGGAAAAAGTTTCATCGGGGTGTGTAAAGTTTCCCAGCGCAAAAAAGGAGCGTGGTTTTTGCTTGCAATACAGAATACCTAATAAAATAGTATCCTCCGCATCTAGGGTACCAGAGGTTTGACGGGGACATTCTGCTCTAAGGCCCTGAACATCAGGTATCCTAACTAATCAAATGGACAGAAGAAGCGTAAAAGCACGTCGTCTGACTCCCGGTCTCCTTTTTCGGCTTCCCTCTTCCTCTTAGATGCTTCCCTCCGGGACATTTTCTCATACAATATACATATAAATAAACAAAGAAAAGGATGTCTCTTTGTAATTTTAAACGAACAGCATCACACTAATTGTATATGAAAGTATATGGTAATCATTTTCTAAAATATATTTTTATATTCCGGATAATTTCTTAAACGGCTGGACCGATTTGAACGGGGCTTTCACTGGCAGATAGCTGATGTTGTAAGGCATGACCAAGGCTTCTTATATTTCATGTAAACATTGGGTTTCATAACAATACCCATGGAGTAAAACCGCACGCCCCATTATATTGTTTACAAGTACATGCTGAATTGAAGTTGGAGTATACTTTGCCTTTATGTAACTATATATTGAGCCTCTTGTGGTATCTTCTCAGTAGAATTTACATGGCAAATACATTCGTTGCCAATGCACAGAACAAATGCTGTTAAAAAGAGCTAGTTAAATAAGATTTATTTGGATTTATTTTCTTATTTGAATAAAATATATATAACATTTAGACTTTAGATTCATGATTATCTGAAAGTTTGAATCGATACTAAAATAATCAATTTAACTTTTTGATTAAAATCAGTTTTGAAATGGGATAAGGCTTTTGATGAACGTTTTCAGTGATTTCCTTTAAAGAGGGACAGCGTTAATGATCAAAGAATGTTTGTGGAGGTAATGAAGGATTATTACATACTAGCTTTGATACGCGACCTTTTTACAATATAATCCAAATGATACTGTATTAAACATCACCGTTTGTTTTAACACATTTAATTTCATCTTCGTATATTGTATAAAACATTAACAATAATAGCTAGGAACGCGACGGTTTTAATAGTCGACCGCTCTGGCGGATCGTCACCCGAGAACGAGGCTCACGACGAGTCTGTCCCGCGCCGATAGATAGATGGCACTAGTTCTGCATACTACTGCACTCCGACATATATATTCATCTCGGAACCCTTCGGGCGCCCTTTTAATTGGCATCATTGTAGCGTCCCACTTCCATGATATTGGAAACTTTGATCTAGTTTATATAAGGTGTCAGATAGTCGATAGTCCTAATGATACCTTTGAACAGAAAAGAAATCCTGATTTAAAAAGAATCATATATTTTAGAACGTTTTATTAGCATTATTTATGCTCCGTCGTGTTAGTTTAGTTAAATGATTCGATAGTTTCATAAAAAAAACTTTATTTCACAAAAAAATCTACAATGAAACAAAAAAAAACATCTGACGCTTGTATCAACGAACGCACGAACGAATTTTACACGCAAACCAGCGCCGGCCGCGTGCATTCGTTGACCAGAGCGTCAACTGTTTTTTGACTTTGTGTTTCATACATAGCTGGTTTTTTTTGAAGTGAAATTATTTAGGCTCATGAGGATAATTGTTTTTACTTCGTTTGAAGGTTAGGTAGTTTTATTATTTACAAATAACATATGATATTTTAATTTGTCTCGTCATTCAATAATTTAATATACTATTATTCATAAAATATAAAATACAAATATTTCATATATTTTCTTGTCTAAATTTTAAATTAAAAAACAAAATTTGATAAATAATTTAATTTGTCAACATGACATCTTCCACTGGTTCCCCATTAACCACCTAGTTATATAAATTTAGTAGAAAATTATGATCAATAACTTGATAATTAAACGCCAAATTGTTCAACCAATTATTCTCGTATTAACTATAGTATTAAAGTAGTGAAGTGATCCGAAAACTGTTAACTAACACATGCAAAATGAAAATCTCACCTTGACATAATTTAGACACCGATTTGGTCCAATTAGACAGACGTGTACAGACCGCATTCAATTTATAACGTAGCTTAAAACGAGGGATGCCAATTTCACTATATAATCTAACTTATGTGCCATTAGAGGCTGGAGGAGACAGAAAAATCCTTTAATCAAATTGTATACAATATAAAACACCCTGTCACAGTGTTTAAATGCGATGAATTGAAATGTAAATGAAAATTGCGAAATGATTCCTACGAGATCCGGATTTAAACGTGTAAAGCCAGGTTGTTATTGATCCTGTACATCTTCTTCTTCTTATTCGTTTCGCTCTTGACAGAGCGGTCGTGATCGTCATGAAGTAACGGAGTGGGCAGATATGCGCATGACTACCGCTCGCCATTTTTCCCTGTTCAAAGTCATCCTGCTGCATTCATTCAATGAACCTCCCAGTGCAGATTTGTTTTGGTCGGTCCATCGAGAGGGTGACCTCCCACGCGGTCTGATGCCTTCCACTTTTCCTTGAAAGACGAGGCGTTCGATGGACTAGTTGTCACGCCGAGAAACGTGTCCGAAGAATCCTGTCCTGTACATTAGACAGATTATAAACTTAGGTTAAGTTACTACTGTGTTGTTAAAAGTTACAGATTAAACATTAGTTAAAGCATGAGTTATATATTTTTCTCCAACAGTTTTACTATTAAGTAAACTATGTAGTTGAGAAGTGGTAGTGTTACAACAGTTTCTTTGTAGGATTTTTGACTTATATTACTTCTATGCGTAGGATGTTGATTCTTTGAATAACTTAATTATTTTCTTATGTTAGAATCGAATCATTTAAAATGGGTCAAATTAAAACACGTATTTTATAAAACAAACAAAAATATATTTCAACAATGACAGAAGATTAGCAAACTAGACCAGGGGTGTGCGAATAATTAGAACTTACGAAATATTCGTTCCGAATCGAATATTAATATTCGATTCGAATCTTGAATTGACTATTTTTAATTCCGGGTTTATTATGTTCAATATTCAAATATAAATTTAACAATAATAAATTGCAAATTGTAGAAATAAAGTAAAAGAAAATGACTCCCTGGTTTACATTTTTTCATTTTTATTTTTTTCTTGCCAATATTACTTAGATTTTCATGGTACCGACAATGAAAGAACATAAATTGAAAATGAGCGAAGTTCTCTAGGCAATTTTTATTTTAACGATAAGTATATTATTCGTGAGTCGAATATTTCGATACACGATATAAGTGATTTAAATAGAAACAATTGAAAATCCAGAGATATTTCATTAATACGCAGATTATTCGAAATTTTTCGAATAATTCGATTGGAATATCGAATTGAATATTGATTTTTGATTCAATTCGATTCGAACAATATTCGCACACCCCTAGGTCTAATTTGAAATCGAAAACCATTATTGCTATTAAATTTGATGAGTGATATTTTATACTATATTAAATAATAACCATTTGCGATTTGACAGATTAATTAAGTAATCAATTTAATTTTATGAAAATGTAATCGATATATACTAATATTTCGATATATACCCAGTATTTCAATTTACCTCTAAGCTAGTCTTGTAAACGTTTTATCTAAACTTCTATAGTTTTTCTTCATACCCTGTATCTTTGTTACTAAAATAATGAATAAATAAACAAATATTTAAAGTTTTTGAAGCTCAACTGTAGCCACTGAAAATGAGTGTGGTTAGTAATTAAGCTGGATAGAAATAATATAAACTCACAAAATCAACATTTAAATATTAATAAAAGTTTTTAAAGGCTATATTTATAACTTTTTAAAATCTAGTGTTCAATAATCTAATTGATCCAGCCGTTCACGCGTGATAACGTGACGAAAGGTGATAGGGATTCATTATTATAAACACCTATACCTCGCTTTACGGCCTAGGTACGTTCCACGAAACTTGGCCGTAAAGCGAAAAGCCGCATAAGGAATCAACTTTTCTAATACCAATTCAATGGAACCGGTTACAAATTTGTTAAACATGTAACATGACTTATGATTCAAAACGCATTTTACAAACTACAGACACAACAAGTAGATAGATTTATATATATATTGTTCATGTTATCATCAAAACGATATTTGACGATTTAAAAGTGCTGTAATAGGCCTACCTGAATAAAGATAATTTGACTTTATAACGGCTTACCACACATTGTTAATCGGTTTACAATCGGACTTGACATTTTTGAGGTTGACAGCTGACATAACACCGAGCGCTGGGGTGGCGGCCATTACTGGTTCGGATTTCATAGAGTGCGCACGCGCCCACGTGTTCTGGTGGAATCTGGTTCTGCTAGTTATACTTTGTTAATTATTTAAAATTATAAGTGTTGATTTATTGTAGTGAAATTTATAAAGAAGGGACTAATTGTACCGTGAAATATTTTATTGAAATACCCGACGTTGACCTCCTCGCCCGACTACCCACATTATTGTAGACAAAACCCAAGATTGTAATCTGTATTCGTCAATAATCTGCAAACGTTGTAAAACGTAAAATCTCTAAATAAAAATAAAACAAACAAATTTTTATTTAAAATATGTGTATGTATAATAAAATATTATTGACATCAAAAAAAGTTTCTATTTGCCGTTATAGCGTAACATTTTAGGCCGCAATTCGAAAACGTGTCTTAATTGAAGAGGGCCGTTTTACCAGGTATGGATGTTTTGCATTTATATTTGTATATAGCTAAGCTTCGATTTGCGATTTAATAATAAAGGAAGTGAGAAGATTAAAATCACTTTACGACCATCTCCATACCTACTTAAATAGGTATATAACTATCGGTCAAGCTAGTTCGATGACGAACTTCTTGATACAAGATTTTATTGTATTACAAATAAACAAAGTTATTATGGACTAGCATTGCCCCTTGGTTTCATCCACGTAGATACCGATCTCATGGCATTAAGAAGTCTACTAAGTTGGACTTATTATGTTAGATTGACATTTTTTACAAGTACCTAAATGGTGTTTAATAAAATATCATTTAATAGGATAAGGACTAATACAGAGGTATGAATAATACGGTTTGATTATTGTCGGAACGTTTATTATCTTTTAAAATGCAAAAAATGATTATACTGACATAACTATAGTAGTTGGACATATGGTTACGCAAACTTTTTTGTAGATATTAATACGTTCTATAACATTGTAGAACATTATTTTGTTCTATCATCAATAGTTTCCGCAGCGTAGGCGATAACAGATTTTCTTTTAGCTCTTAATTCGATAGTGTCTAGTAAACTAATTTAGAGAAAAGTATATGAGATTTTGATTTTAGTGTTTTAGTAACGTATAAAAGATTTAGTAAAAAATATGCACAAATGTAAAATCCTTAATTCTCCTATTTTTAAAAGGGCACTGGATTTTTTAAAATAAAAAAATAATAATGGCAACACTCAAAATGTCTGCTTTCGTCGAAAATGGCGTCGACGCCGAAGTCACATGTTTGTCAGTTTTTTCTGCTACAAAAATCTCCGTCGAATTCAAGGGATCCCTAGTTTTTTTTTTTTTTGAGAAAGTAATATAGCCTATGTCGCGCAGTGATAATGCTGCTTTCGGAATGTTTCTGCACCAAATTGGCCGGGAGGAGTCACCCGCTTGTCATGAGTGTGGTGCAGCTAACGAGTCAGCGCATCACACTGTGGCAGATTGTGCGGCCTGGGGACCCCAGCGTCACCTCCTGGTGGCGTTGATCGGCGGCGACCTCTCGTTGGGGAGCATTGGAGGCGCGATGCTCTTCAGTGAGAGCGGTGGGCGGAAGTGGCCGTTTTTTGCGAACCGGCAGTCTCGCTGAAGGAAGCCCACGAAAGAGAGAGAGAGAGAGGGGGGGCAGTGGATGCTCCCCCTCATCGCCGAAGGAGGCGGAATATAAGGCCGCGCATATTTGCTCCCGCCTCCGTGAGTCCTCCGTCGGACTCATCCGGGACACCGGGGCAGAATGCGAAAGCTGAACACCTGGTGCCTCACTAATGGATGAAGAGGGTTCCGCTGGGTTTTATTGGGAATTACGAGACCTTCCATCGCCGAGTTCCACACTCCTGACTGGTCATCGGTCAATGTTAGTGTGAAAAAGGATTTCCCAGCGACACAAAAAAGGGAATAATGCAGCTTTTTAATGGTGACAAAATTTTTGAAATTGGTCCTATAGCTTTTGTGAGAAGCATCACAAAAACAAATGTTTCCTCTTTATAATATTAGTTTAGACAACCCAATGGAGTCTTGGTTATTTGCTTACTTTGATTATTGATAGGTAATATGCATAATATTGTTTTGATAATCTGTCTATGATGACAAAGGTACGAGTAACAACCCTACCGATAGCTCAATGCCGTTGCCCGAGCGACGGGGCGCGGGGAAACATCCCTAGATGGGACAGGAGCTAGGATTTACGAACAGTCGCTCGACGAAAGCCCTGTGTACTCCCGTGGGAGACGCGGAGATTCGCGCGGGAAGTTCGCGGGACTATTTAAAAGTTAGCGTTCGATTTTTAAATTAAGTGTAATTGTTTTGTTAATCTGTGACCATTATAAATTAAAATAAGGTTTTATGTTCTAGAGGGCTATGTATTTACTGCATTAATTGTCGTGAGTAATTTAGTGTAATATAATAACGAATTACTTTGAAACATCGTTAGGCGCATGAGGGTAATTTTTTTACGGATTAAACGCGTGATTAGCGTCACGAAGATGTGCAGCGTTTTTTATGTAATTCGTTTAATGGTTAGGTAGTTTTAATATTGACAAATAACATGTGTCATTTCAATTTGCCACTCGTTATTTCATAATTTAAATTCTCTTTTTAAAATTTTAAATTTAATAACAAAATTTAATTAATAATTTGTAATATTGCCAAAAAACACGTGGCATTTTTATTTACAATTCGTCATTTGAGATTTCAATATATTACTTTTCGACACTTTTAATATGGTAATGAAATCTAAAGATTTAGTTTTGTATAAACGTAAACCATTAGTTTGACAAAGAAGTTTCACTTCTGACGTGTGTACGCGCTTTTATTTTTATTTAATGACATTGTTATGTTTATCTGTGGCCATTACAAATTAATGCAAGGTCTTATGTTCAAGAGACCTTGAACCCAGGGCCGTTAAATAAGATAATTAAAAAAATGTGGCTAGTTGTCAATGTATGTACTGTATTAATTGTCGTGAATAATTTAGTGTAATAAAATAACAAAATGAAATTTATAAATAACAATTAAAGTTTTTTTTATCTTTTTGCAATTGTCACTCGTGATAAAAAAATATTTTAACTTATCTTTGTTGTGTATACTTATGTAATTTTTCAAATTTCATATTATGTAAATAAAAATAAAATGATTCAAACAAATAAGCGACAGCATTCGTGCGATATACAATAAATTAATTACGTACCAACGTAACAACTGTTTTTGTTTTACAAAGGTTTTTATAAATGTTTGCAAAACAGTTGCCTTCTATATATATATTCAAAAATATCTTTATATATTTTCACATTTATGATTGACATCACAATTCAGTAATTTTTAATGTTATCTTAAATATAAGAATGATAATATACAATTAACCATGATATCGAACCTTAACATTAAGTCAGAAAATAAAAGTAATTAAAATGCGCCATCAGAAGCAAATGGATGGGTGCCTATAAGGCGTTGGACGTCGTTGGACGGCGTTGGACGGCGATATTTATACGCTGTCTGAAGTACCACACGGCCTTAGGGTCATTTCTTTAAAAAAGCTCCTTGCCTTAGGACCCCACGGGCCCAAAGTCTCCACGCCAAAAAGCACAAATATGTATTCTAAAGCAAGGCTCTCATATTTGCGCATCTTGGCGTTTTCAGCTAATGACGCCGCCACTCCCGCTAATTTGGAGGTAGCGTCAATGTGAGATGGTGCAAGCATATCAACACATGTAGCATCCCACACCAAGGACCTTCTTTTTTTCCAAGGCATCAACGACATACCATCATCACATGCAATACCATTCGGTTCGAGAATAGTCGGCACGTTAATGGTGATAAGAGTCCTATTGATGATGTCGTTGATGCCAGGGTGTTTTGAGAGACGACCACCGCTACGAAGACAAGACAGACCGTGGTGACCGAGTTGATTCACCCGCTCACCACATTTACATATTTTATATAAATCCCTATTTAAGTACGACTTTATAGCAGTTTTGAATCCTCAAATATGGGTTTTTTCATATGTTATTTCAATGTATTACTGATGACGATATTAAAAACAACAACCAAGTTATTTTTAAATAGAAACAGGTGTTTGAAGATGGACTACTGACGAGAGCTTCATTTTCCCACATTTAAATTCGGCATTATAAAATAAAAAATACCGCCCTACTTGTATAGCAGATATTACCAGGATAATGTAACGTATACAACAAGATGTCATGCTTATATGCTGAACGTTCCCAAGCACAGCTCAGCTTTATTTCGTGGCAGCTTTAAGTATCTACTAAGTGTTGGAACAATCTGCCTCTTTCACTTCGAACACTGAATTCACTGAATAGTAAGTAGCAGCCCATTAACGTCCCACTGCTGGGCACAGGCCTCTTCATTCCGAGGAGCGATGGTTTTTAGCGCATAGACCCACCACGCTGCTCCACTGCGGCTTGGCAGGCATAGTACACTAGTGTACTCTCTATTTCGTCACTCTCATAGTCCTATGTGACGATACAACCGGAGAGAGATCGACCGACGGCTTAACGTGCTCTCCGAGGCACGGGGGTGGAACACACCGCCAACTTCCCAACTTCGGGCAAGTATTGAGAAAATCTTAATAGAAAACTCAATATTGATTTTTGAATTGGCCCGACCCGGGACTCGAACCCAGGACCTCATGTCTGTAGTCGAACCTGCTAAGCACTAGACCAATGAGGCAGTTAATATAAACAATTAGTAAATTTTCAATTGGGAACAAACTAATAATTTAGAATACAAGTTACTTTTTATTATCCCTTCTAATTATAACATACAATGTAGCTTTTTAGCAGGTAGTTTAGTTTAGGGGCTGTCCCTTAGAGAGACACGGACTTAATGTTTTCAAAATGTTTCTATTGTAATAGTAATTTTAATTTGTTTCTTCTGTCTATTCTGAGTTCTTCTAAAAACTGTGTATAATAAATATGTTTTATAGAATAATGATTAAGACAAGTTATAAGATCAACCGCGCTTGATTGATTAATGACGAGCTTTCCGTGACAAAGCTGCAGCTGCAAATCGGCGCCGTGTGTCAGGTCTATGGCACACGGCATATGCCGAGCTGTCCTGCCTTTTTGGGCCACAGCCGTGAGGTGATTGCACAGCATTTCAATTACTTGCTGTGGCTTAATCACGAGTATATTAACTATCTCAACTCAAAAAAGATATAAATTTAAAGGAACATCAATTCTCACAGCACTGTCGTAATATATATTCAATAATATCTTATATATCCGTGATAATATTCACTTGTACAGCAAAAAAAGTGAAATACACAATTTTAATACAAGATATAAAAACAAACTCGTAATTCCATATTTTACAATGAAGATTCAGAAATCATTTGTCGGGTTGAGCATACGCATTTTTAATAAGATACCTCAATCAGTTTTAGATTTGCCTCCACATAATTCCAGTTGCTCACAGAAGCAATTACAACATACAAAACTATCTTTAAAAGTTTCTTGCCGGATTCTTTTCAGCGGATTCAACTTACGAACCGGTGGTAGATTTTTTACCAACGGACAGACTACTGACGATTCAAAAGTGCTTTTGAGCCTACTCTGAATAAAGTTTTCTTTCTTTAAGGTTACGAGAGTTCCTTTGCGTTCTGTTCCGTGAAGAGCCCACAACAAACTCAGTCGGGTGTCCCCTTTTTCTCACCATCATTTTTACTATATATATTTTTAATTTATTCTGTATCGATTAGAATAATTCAGTAACTTTCACGTTTTTTTATGTTCTAAGTAGTCCTTCAAATTATAGACCAATTTCTCAATCAGCTAACTTTAAAGAAAAGATTTCAATTTATTTAATGACATCTTTGAAACTTTTTTTAGCAGTTTGTTATAGAAACGTATACAGTTGCTCTTCAATGAATTGTAATTTAAGCCTGTATTGAAAGTACTCTATAATAATTTAATACGAAGCTTTGAGATATTATTCACATTTAATGAAATAACCGTAAGGTAAATTGGAGATTCGTTTGGATTTATAATTTGACTGGGATTTCTTTATATATCCAGGATATTAACATTTTATTAACAGGATATTAACTAGGCGAGAACAGCGAGAAAAACAAAAAATTCAACACAATTTAATTACTTTAAATACTTATATAGTATTTTTACTTTTGTATATCTTGGTACATATAAAGATTAAATCAAAATATGTAGGCTTTTAAGGTTTTTCTCGGCATCCGGAATTACACGGGTGCATTTGGTTAGACTATATAAAAACTAATTTCAATATTATACAATGTGTTTTCAAGAAAATGGTTTTACAACGTGCTCACTATTGGAGCACCATATTCAGTGAGTTTAACGAAAGTAATTACAGAGGCGTCACAACCAGTACTAAAGTCCTAATTAATTTTCTCCCTCTGCCTTTTAGGTAGGCTTCATGTACATACGTGGATGTAATGATAACATTAGGCATTGTCAATATACCCTTTGTGTAGCAGCTGTCTTGTTTTGCATATTGAATTTGTATAATGTGATGGCCTATTAAGATATTTACAGCAGTGTACAACCCAGCTTTTGACAGTTTTTTACTTTTTAACAGAGGTCTTGGCTTCAATTGCTGGTTCTGTTACGATGCTGTGAAGAAACTATAAGAGATTAATTACTATTTGTAACTTCAGTCACATAGAAATTCTGCAGATAGTCTTTGTTAAAGAGTTTTGTATAGTTTGTTTCGTATTCGAAGCATATTACATCAGAATAACATAGTTCCTATAAGAATTATATTCATTTACAATGCAATACAGAAAGAGAGGATAGTTAGACAAAGACAAAAACATGTCGTAAAGGTGCCACGCCCACGGCACGCTTGCTCGCTCAAACATTAACTTTTGTCAGCGTTCTTTGTAAATAGGCCATTTGTGGGAATCAGCAATCAGTTCGTTATATTTAATGCGTTTTGTTATATCACACGTGATAAGAGAACGTTGTGGTATAAAAGATGTAGTGACTAAAATTGATGACAAAAGGTATGCTTAGATGGTTTGGGCACGTAAAGAGAATGAGTAAAAGGATACTGTCAAAACTGAATTTATGAGTCAAGAGTGAATGGAAAAATTGGAAGGGGGAGGCCAAGGCGAACGTTCCAGGACGTTTTAAATCAGGACTAGATCAAGAGTACTCTAAACCGACGAACTTTTGTGAAAGGTTTAATAAGAATGAAAGAAACGAAGGAGATAGGCAAGTGGAAGGACGTGGTCTTTGCCTACCTTATGGGAATGAGGCTATGTATGTGATATTTCAAATGCAGCAGCATCTACATTATTTTATTTTGTTACAGCATATGAGTAGAATTGAAATCTATATTTTAGTAGTTATAGAAAGAGTAAAATAACGAAAAGAAACAGATTCTGGGACTCATTTGATGTCGAGCGTAATCTTACAGAAGTTATTAATGTTGTATATTTATATTTAGGTCTATATATAACTTCGTTAAAAGAAAATCTTCCCTGGCGCTAATACAACGTGTTTATTAAGATCTACAAAAAGTTTTATACGAAGTTATAAAACCAATTGTTAGTTGGGAGCAGTAAAATAGTTACAATATCACCTATATCCTTAAAATACTAAGCCTATGTGTAATACAATGTTATTTCCCTTTAGTATACTCCAATAAGTGTGTTAGTGTTTTCCATTGGGTAAATGTATTGGATTATAACAAATTTATCTTTATAATTATCTTAATTTATCTTTACTTACATAAAAAAAAGAGAAAAGGTGTTTCTAAAAGCAGGATAAAAAAGTATAAAATTCCTATTCAAAACTTTATTATTTACTACAAATAAAAAAAAAAGAGTTGATGAATAAATTAAAAGTGCGTGCGTACAAAATACACATGTCAGAAGTGAAACTTCTTTAGCAAACTAATCTTTTAGTTTTGTTTATATTTATACAATTGTAAAACTTCATATTTCCAAGAAAGTGAGGGAAAATGAAAGGTATGTTAGGAATTTAATGAATTTAATTGTCATTAAAATATTAAAAATTAATATAAATAATTTATTGAAGTCTCAAATGAAGAATTGAAAATAAAAATGCCAAGTGACTTTTTTGTCAATATTATAAATTATTTATTAAGTTTGTTTTTGAATTTAAAATATAGAAAAGAGAATTTATGATAATATTTTATAAAAGATGACACGTTAACGTATTAAATGACGAGTGGCAAATGAAAATCCTACATGTTGTTTGTAAATATTGAAACTACCTAACCGTCAAAGGCATTAGCATAAAAAAACGCTAAAGAAGTTTGACTTCAAAAACTGTTATTTAGACTATACTGAAGTAAAACAGTTATTTACATTACACATTGTTTTTACATGTATAATTATTTATTGTGGAGTTTATTGTGGATTCTTCATAAAACAGGATGCTAAGGCAACGTTGTTAATAATATTGGACATAATATTTGGAAAAAACTATATTTGTTGCTTTAAAAGTGTCGTAAGGGCTTTATTATGTTCGCTGTCAGTTTTTCTCGACCAGTCACACTTTTCATAACGCTCTCGTCATGCTTTCACCAGTTTACACCCCAAATCAAACGTGCGTAAAGAAGTTTTACCTCAAAAAGTGTTTTATTGTATACAATTTGAACAAGATATAAATACAGGGTGTGCCAAGAGTAGCGTTACCATTTTAAGTAGATTTGGTTTTCATAAAAACTTTATTTGGTTTTTAGATTTTTTTTGTTACGATTGGAAAATTATATCAGCTAAATGGTGACCGCTATTTGCTATGCAACTTTCGGCACATTTTAAGGCAATTTTCGTGACAACCTCTCAGGCTTTATTATTGATTAAGAAAAAAAAATGAGTAATCTGTCCAACGTAAGTCGAGTTAAATAAATTCGCTCGAATGACGCTAAAGTGGCTCTTGGGACACAAATGTTCATGAAAGACTACCAAATGTTACCATTTATATGTTTGCTAATAGTTAAACTATACAATGTTATATTTTGTTTATTAAATTAAAACTTTGGTGTAGCGTCAGGTTGCGCTAATCTTTGAGAAAATGAAAAAAGACCATCCTGTATTTATAGGCTCATATTTTAAAAATCAAAACTTACCTCAAGGGTTATTATTGTTATTCTGGTGTGTCGTTGACTGGCGCCGCCCGCTCTCGGCTCGCTTGCCGCGCGCGCGCCTATCGCAAACGTATACACATACATATATATCATCCCTCACAGAGAGAAAAAAAAAAATGTGATGCCGAAAAAGGGAACACCGCTCAGCGATTGTTGGGATTTCGTCCCAATACAATCATAAATTTAAATAATCACAAACAAACTAACAGTTTATAAAATACTACAAAAAAACTTAACAACCGTTAACGCAACACACGCACCGTTAATAACAGTCTCTTTGTAACTGATTTATCTATTGGTTTTTCTATGGACTGGGGTTATGCCTAGGCATATTTTAACGAATATATTACCGAGACGCGAAATAAATAATACACATTATGACTTAAAAAGTATTTGAGTTGGACAAACGGACAATGGCCTGGTGCTGTTGAATCCGGAGATTTGGCTGGCCATGCTAAATCTTGACTAGGGACTTATTTAAAAGATATATATTAGACATCTTTTTGACAATTCTCAGGTTCTGTGTACCAAACTGTATTTAAATCGGTTCAGTAGTTTTCCTCCACGCTGCTCCACTGCGGATTGGCAGACATAGTACCCACAAATAAACACTCACAGTTTATAAAATAACTTGACAACCTTCGACGCGATACTCGCATCGTTAGTAACGGTATCTTTATAACTGATTTATTTTTTTAATTTTTCTTTTGTCGGGTCTTATTTCTACGCATATTTAGAAACAGCAAATACCGAGAAGAATATACCAAAATAGATAATACACGTTATGAGTAACAAAGAAAAAAGTAAGTAAGTAAGTAGCAGCCCATTAACGTCCCACTGCTGGGCACAGGCCTCCTCACTCATACGAAAGAGGGTTTTTTGAGCATAGACCCACCACGCTGCTCCATTGTGGATTGGCAGGCATAGTACACAAGTGTACTCTCTATTCCTTCACTCTCATAGTCCGATGTGACGGGAAACCGACACGACCGGAGAGAGATCAAGCGTAAGACCGACGGCTTAACGTGCTCTCGGAAGCACGGGGGTGGATCACGCCGCTAACTTCCCAACTTCGGGCAAATATTGAGGAAATCCTAATAGAAACTCAATATTAATTTTTGAATTGGCCCGACCCGGGACTCAAACCCAGGACCTCATGTCTGTAGTCGAACATGCTAACCACTAGACCAATGAGGCAGTCATTTATAGTATACGTATATATTTTTGCTTGTTTTTTGTTATAGTTATTTAAATCTAGTGAACTATGTAATCACTCAGTCTGTATTCGTGTTCATGGTGAAGAACAATTGCGTATTGTAACGGAAAATATTAAAAGTGCAGCGTGGCGTACGCAATGTAATCAATTTTGAAAGCTTATCCTGCCTACACTATAGAAGCAGAAAATGAGACGCAAAAAGCTCTTTGAAACGTAAAAGCTTGTAACATATACTCGAAATAACATTCAGCGTAAACTACACCGTAAAATATTCTACGGTATTGTCTTTAAAAGCCAATAGGTACAACATTTGTTCATTATTAAGGTAGGTTTTCTTTTTTAACCGACTTCAAAAAAAGGAGGAGGCTATCAATTTGACTGTATGTTTGTTACCTCTTATCTTCCGACTGGGTGGATCGATCTTGATAATTTTTTTTAAATGAACGGTAGTGCTCGTCATAGGGTCCCATTTTTTCAAATCCAGTTCTGATGATGGCATCCATGAGAAAACCGGATAAGTGTTAAATTTGCATTAGGCATGTGCGCGACAAATTGACGAATAACTGAAGGTCACGCCAACCGATTTCGATGATTCTTTTTTGTTGGAAAGCATATACTTCAAGGGTTGTTCTGTGATAGTTTGGTTAGGTTGTGATGATGGAATCCATGACAAAGTGACGGAATTCTTCAATTCTTAAAAGCAAAGGAACGATACTCGGCAGAATCTTCTATAGGCTATCCAGATATTTGAGTAGCCTACGGTAACTTCGGTATGGTCAAGTGCTAGTCGTAGTTTAATATGAAGATCAATGGAACTCCTCAACGGCTTACAGTAAGGGTGCGATTTATGGCAGAATATATAACTGTCTGTAATCAAATGGCAATGAGCTTACGTTTGTTGCTGCATTGCAATATTTGAAAGGTGAATTATGTGTGAATGGTAGCAGAGTCTGGGGGAGGGGGAACTCTTACGTGTTAGTGTTGCGCTCGATCACCATATAAAAGACTGGTGATAGCGGGGTGGCAAAATAACCGATCTGTAACGTATAAAATTGTGGGTTCGATCCCGGGTGTGGCGATATTAATGTAAATTTAACTTCGTGAAGTTGTTTCATTTAAATGGTGTTATCTCATGAGAAACGCCTTTTAGGTCTACATATATTGAGACAAATTTATTAGTTTACTTCAGATTCACTAAAAACCAAAAAATAAATAGAATTTTTAACAACAAAAGAACCGCCTTCAAAACAAACTTACAAATATATTAATATGCTCTAAAAAGTAAGAAATAATTGCGTATTCTTTTATAGTGTTCTTCGTATTCTTATATTCGGAGTCGGCGTCAGCCAAGATAGATGTTTCCCGAGTGTCCATTTGACAGCTCCCGCGTCTCATACATATATAGCAAGTTTTACTTACTTTTTAGAGCATATTAATATATTTGTAAGTCTGTTTTAAAGGCGGTTCTTTTTTTGTTAAATTTTTTATTATACATTACTACCCGTCCCAGCAAACGCTGTTTTGCCATAAAATTGCAATATATTAAAATATTAATGCAATATCGAATCATTGCTTAGTTAAAATATTGTAATTTTATTTTTCAAATATATTTAACACCGCAGACATTAATTAAAAAAAAATTGGTGTATAATTCACACGTGATAGAAACCTTCAAAATGTTTAGCTTCATGATAGAGACCAATGGCTCTATCGCTTTTTCGTTTCATTTTACATTTTATCGACTTTCAAAACACAACGCATATCTTCTTACCAATTAAAACAACTTCTTCTTTCATTATCTCGCTTTTTCGTGACGTAAGTTTTTCGTTACATCGCTTGTTTGTTACATTGCTTTTTCATTACCTCGCTTTTTTGTTACATCGCTTTTTCATAACAACGCTTGCTCGTTACATCGCTTTTTCATAACAACACTTATTTGTTACATCGCATTTTCTTTACATCGCTTTTTCATTATTTCGCTTGTTCGTTACATTGCTTTTTCATTACCTTGGTTTTTCGTTACATCACCTTTCCATAACAACGCTTGTTTGTTACATCGCTTTTTCTTTACCTTGGTTTTTCGTTACTTCCCTTTTTCATAACAACGCTTGTTTGTTACATCGCTTTCTCATAACAACGCTTATTTGTTACATCGCATTTTCTTTACATCATTTTTTCATAACAACGCTTGTTTGTTACACCGTTTTTTCATAACAACGCTTATTTGCTGCATCGCTTTTTCATTACCTCGCTTATTTGATACATCGCTTTTTCATTACTTTAACTTCCAAAACACAGAATGCTAAAAAGTTGTCACCTCAAAATGTTACATGCTTTAATATAAAACACTTCTGATTCTTGCCATTATATTCTTATATGAAGTTTACGTTATACGACGAAAGGAATAACAATAATCTTTAGCTATTACAATATGCATTCACACAGTTAAAAACAAAATTTATGAAAAGCATATATTAGAATTGATAGAGATTAAAGCTCATTCCATATCCACATCTGAAGTTTTTTGGCATCCCATCCTCAAAGGTGTCATTAATACTATCATCTGTCTTCGTTTCGGTAACGGTCTTTTTACACCTTGTATGTGTATGTTTTACTTTAGCTGTGTGTTTTAAAGCACACTCGTTTTTCTTTCTTTAAATTAGACTAAATTTCCGTTAGCTCAAACACAGTTGAGATCAGGATGTTAGATAAACATCTAAAGTTACTTACGATGCGGTATAATCGTATTATGTGAATAAGTTAAACATAAACTTGGTTCATCGAGTAATTTTTACAGACGAGAAAGTTCACTAAGTGGAGTTCTTTCGCTACAATTGATTACGTTTCATAACTACAATATTTTACTTGACAAGCGGCATTTATTACCCCGCCGATTTTATAACTCGACTGAAAATTTATGAAATAGGATAAAAAATATAGCATATAGCCACGCTGTTTCATCTGCGTAGATACCAATCTCATGGCAATGGAAAGTCTACTAAGTCGGACCATAGATTTATTTTCGTTAACATACAATTTTTATAGCCGCTGGAGCCAGGCGGCACAAGACCGGGCCTTGTGGGCAACATTATGTGAGACCTATGTCCAGCAGTGGACGTCCATCGGTTGAAGTGACGAACAATTAGAATCTCGTGCTTCTCTAAAAGATAAATTAAAAGAAACTTCAATTCTCACAGTATCGTCGCAATCTATATATACAAAAGAGATATCCAGGTATCTATTGATTCATCACGATATCTCTGGAACCATAAGGCATAGAGACTTTTGGTAAGAATATTCCTTTTGGAGAAATTTGGTAAGAATATTCCTTTTGCGGAGTTGAGGCCACCTAAAAACGGATTTTACGAAATTCCACCCGCAAGGGGAGCTGCGGGGGTGTTAACAATTGACTCTTCACGAAATGCAAACAAATTGATACAGTGGCATAACTACTGAAGCGACGACGACGACGAAAAGTTTTATTTCACTTAGTTTTTAACAGCGGCATCTTTCGTTGGAGGGTATAATTGGCGCAATGCTCACTAGCGAAAGGAAGTGGAGGGCAGTGGCCTCTTTCTGCGAATCTGTTATTATGCTGAAGGAAGCACATGAAAGGCAGAGGGGGCACTCCTACCCCCAACTAGAGAATCCCGCATTGTAGATTGTGTCAACCGATCCTCTGGCGCTCCACTAAAGGATGGGGAGGGTATCGCTGGGTTTAGTGCTGAATTCTGGCTTACTGCCAGCGAGACTCACACACCCGTTTAAATTTTATCTGAACGGGGTGCGTAAGGGCGAAAGATTATTAGATAGACACTTACATTCATAATCTAATCAATATATAGATTTGTCTTTACAACGAATATATATCTGAATGATATATACATAAATTCGTA
Organism: Elymnias hypermnestra; assembly: GCA_015832385.1. Lineage (NCBI taxonomy): Eukaryota > Metazoa > Arthropoda > Insecta > Lepidoptera > Nymphalidae > Elymnias > Elymnias hypermnestra. Next base: position 4,122,143 of record JACTOM010000925.1, read on the forward strand.
ACATCATTTACGTAGAATGTCAGACATTAGCAAATTTACAGGTATTGAAAAATTCTTAGTTTTGAAGGACGTAAGGAAAGACTTTTTTAAATAGCGCCAATAATTTTTGTCTTTATAAAAATAAAGACAGTATATATCATTGGTATCCTTGGAATATGAGCGAACTCACCAGTCGCAAGCGCAGTTATAAGGGTCGCTACAATTTTTTTAGATTTACATTTTAAAATTCGTTATATCTTTTGAATGGAATGTCCGATTTTAATAATTTAAAAAGTATTTTACAGGTATTAAAACGATCTTTAAAATATCATTATAGGATAAGGAATATTACAGAGGTGATTATTGTCGGCGCTTTTATTATCTTTTAAAATGTAAAAAAGTAGTTATAGTGGCATAACTACAGTAGTTGGACATATGGTATCCCGGACATTTTTGTAGATAGTAATAAGTTCTATAATATTATAGTAAATTTCTTTGTTTTACCTTCAACTAGTAGACCTGACAGCCATCGTTCTGTCAAAAAGATTTGGAATGTGGCAGATTTCAGTTTGATGAATGACTTTTGAAATAAAATTACAGCAGTACTAATGTTCTAAATCTCTCAAATTTTGCGACTATTCAATTGATTTTGAACTTTGCGCAGCGGTAATAAAGTGCAAATTGACTCTCACTTAGACAACAGTGAGTACTTGTAATTTGAACTTTATTGAATCGCAATAAAGCTCAAATTGATTCTACATCTAAGTTAGAAAACGTTTGTATTGGAAACAGAAAAGGGCTGTTTTTTAAGGGGTTTCTTTTGCAATTATTCTAACTTTTCTCTCCGTAAAAACCATCCTTGGACTTCAAAGAACTTAAAAAAAAAGAATTGGCGAAATTGACCCAGACGTTGTTAAGCTATGCGCTTACCCACACATTTTTATATTATAGACTAGTAGACCCGACAGACTTCGTTCTGTTAAAAAGATTTGGAATGTGACAGATTTTACTATATACTAATGTCTAACTAAATCTATATCTGTTACATCTTGTGACTATTCAATTGATTTTGAACTTTGCGCAGCGGTAATTGAGTACAAATGGACTCTTTGACGTTAGGAACACACCTACATTGCTTAGCCAACAGTGAGAAATTGAAATTTAATATGAACTTTATTGAATAACATTAAAGGTCAAATTGACTCTACAGTTTAGTTAGAAAACGTTTATATGAGAAACAGAATAGGGCTGTCTCTAAGGTTTTCCCCTGCATTTATTCAAATTTTTAACGAATATTTAAAAAAAAAAATTGGCAAAATTGACCCAGACGTTGTTGAGTTATGCGCTTACCCACACATTTTGCGTTTCATTTTTATATTATAGGAAGTTTTCGCAACAGTTTATTCAATATCTATTGCGACCCCAGTAGCGGGCGTGACCATTGTGGCGGCGATCCGACCTTATCTGGAAGAATGGCTTTCCAGAGAGCACGGATCGCTCTCCTATAGATTGGTGCAGGTTCTGACCGGGCATGGATGCTTCGGAAAGTTCCTGCATTGAATTGGCCGGGACGAGTCGCCCACTTGCCAATAGTGTGGTGCAGCATTCGAATCAACGCATCACACTGTGGCAGATTGTACAGCCTGGGGACCTCAACGTCACCTCCTGGTGGCGCTGATTGGCGGTGATCTCTCTGGGGAGCACTATAGGTACGATGCTCTCCAATGAGAGGATGTGGGCCGGAGTATCCAGAAGTAGGATACTCTGGTGCCTCTCTTACGAATGAAGAGGATTCCGCTGAAAAAAAAATCTATTGCGACGATACTGTGAGAATTGAAGTTTCTTTTAATTTATCTCTTAGAGAAGCACGATATCCTAATTGAACATTGCTTCAACCGATGGACGTCCACCGCTGGACATAGGTGTCACGAAATGATTCCCACAAGGGCTGTTGCGCCGTCTGGCTCCAGCGGCTAATTGATAATATAATCCTAATATTGCCCTAAGACATAAAAGGTAAGTAGCAGCCCATTAACGTCCCACTGCTCGGCATAGGCCTCCTCGCTCATATGAGAGCATAGACCCACCACGCTGCTCCACTGCGGATTGGCAGGCATAGTACACAAGTGTACTCTCTATTCCTTCACTCTCATAGTCCGACATGACGGCAATCCGACACGACTGGAGAGAGAGATCAGGCGCCCTAAGACATAATGCTATGAAAATAAGCGAAATAGCACACAAACGCAATACAGAATGAATTCCACATATATTTGTATATGTTATCGATTTTTACACGAGAGAAGTTTAAAAATGTTTGATCAAAGCGTCGTCCGCCACAGTGGACATTTTAATTAATTTGTAATTGCCTGTTGCGATGTTTTATTTTGGTAAACATTTTTGTCCTTTGAAAATACATTAAAGTGAGCTTTTAAGCGCGGGTCTGTTAAGTGATGAATGTGACGTTGTTTGTACTAGAGGATGACGTGGGTGTTTGGCTGTGTTAGGCAAACGTAACACGCTCTTAACGTTTAGGTATAACAGTGTTATTTCAAGCCTGGTGAAAGAAGGAATTTATTTATTTAATATAGCAAATGCTCGCGGTTTCACCCACGTAGATACCAATCTCGTGGTAGTGGAAAGTCTACTAAGTTAGACTTATTTTCTTGGTATTGAAATGGCGTTTAATAAAATATATAATAGGATAAGGATTAATACAGAAATTTGAATAATATGGTTTGATTATTCTCAGCACTTTTATTGCCCTTGAAAATGTAAAAAAGTAGTTATAGTGGAATAAGTACTGTAGTTGGACATATGGTATCATGGACTTTTTTGTACATATTAATACGTTCTATAATATTGTAGAACATTTTTTTGTGTCATCATTAATAGTTTCCCCAGCGCAGGCGATAACAGATTTTTTGTTTCACACCTTGGGTTACATTAATGCATTTTTATTGGGGATCCCTATTTTTTTTTAAGTAATATAGCCTATGTCGCTCAGCGTAAATGTAGCTTTCTAATGGTGAAAAAATTTATGAATTCGGTCCAGTAGGGTTTATCTGAAAACTATACATACATACATACTTGCATACAATGAGACAAATGTTTCCCCATTATAATATATAATATATATATTATAGTTTAGATTAGTATTTAATACATACTTATGCCATACAATTTAGCAGCGCTGTGTGCTTTGTTTGTATAGAATGAGTCGGAACCGTCACGCTTGACTGTGTAATGCTCGTTCGAGTAGAGTTGGCTCTAATTAGATTCCTCTTTCCATTCCTCTAAGTCTCAGAATTCTAAAGTTTTAGATTTGTATGAATAAATAGTTTTAAATTACTTTGCCAAACAAGTTTCACTACTGACATGTGTACTTTGTACGCACGCTCTTTTAATTTTTTATATATAAGAGCCGTAGGTCACCACTGATGAATGTGGTCGCTGACTATGGCCCTCATACGAAAGCTCAGAATCGCTCACCTTGCGATGGAAAGGGCTCTGCTCGGAGTTTCTCTATGTGATCAAATCAGAAATGAGGAGATCCGTAGCAGAACCAAAGTCACCGACATAGCCATACGTATCGCGAACCTGAAGTGGCAATGGTGGCACATAGTCTGACGGACCGATGGACGTTGGGGCCCGAAGGTGCTGGAGTGCCGACCCCGCACCGGGCGACGCTGTGTAGTGAGACCCCCACAAGATGGACAGACCACATCAAGAGGGTCGCCGGTAGTCGCTGGAGCCAGGCGGCGCAAGGTCGGGCCTTGTGGACGTCATTATGTGAGACCTATATCCAGCAGTGGACGTCCATAGGTTGAAGCGACGACGCCGACGATATAAGAGCACAAGGATTATAAACCTTGAATCAATTCTAGGATACATATGTGTCTGAATATTCACAGTGGAGATTAGTAGGTTCTATTTTTAGCGAATGTTTCAACATTATACTGACAATTTATCCCGTGCTCACTGACCCGTTCCGCCATTATTCTAGTCCAGTAGTGCGGGAAAAACTTGTCCCCAGACGATAGTTAGGGTTATCAGGTGATTAGCCATGTAAATCGTGTGAATAGACGATAAAAATACTATTAAAAAAAAAGTGCAAGCTTACAAAGTACACATGTCAGATGTGAAACTTCTTTAGCAAACTAATTTTTAAGACTATACAAATGTAAAACTTTAGATTTCCGAGACTTAGAGGGAGAGATAAAGGAAGATATGTTAGGAATTTATTGACTATAATTGTCATTAAAATATTAAGCGTCGAAAAGAGAATTTATAAAATGTTGAGTGGCAAATTAAAATGCCACGTGTTATTTGTAAATATTAAAACTACCTAACCTTCACACGAATTCTCATTAAAAACGCTGCACATCTTCGTGGCGCTAATCACGCGTTTCTTCCGTAAACATATAATTTTATTTATCTTTATAAAAAGGCACTTGTCCCAGTTTACAGTTTAGTAACATAAAAAACAAAACAAATACAGAAAACATACGGAAAAAAACAAAACTTAATCATAATAATAAATAAATTTTAAATTAGAATTACAATCAAAATTATATCTTATAGTAATAAAAATAGTAAATAAATCTAAGGGTATAAGGCTTCCTCGTCGTTTTCGTATTTGTACACATTTACAATATGTTATTTACTTTTTTATTTTTTATTTTTGTTATGATGAACTGCAAGCAAATACTTAAGAAAGGAATTCCTCGGGCACCCTGAACACATCTTGAGGATAGTATTCTGAGAGTCATGAATGCGACTCCAAAATGATGCGATTCGAGATCTTATAATCTCATAATCTTATAATATCTTATAATCGAGATCGGCATACATACCCGAAGCACTGCAGTATCTCTGTAGTTTCATCAAAATGCGTTATGCATTATTATACATCACTCTGATGCCACTACGTGAGTTGTTCGTGCAATTGGCCCAAAGTTGACACGTGTAGAAGCACTGACAGTACGCTCTAAACAGTGTCAACTTTGCTCCAGCACTGCAACGGGCGAATCGACGTGCGAGCATGTTGCACCGAACAGCCAGAGTCCTCTTTTCTCGTTTAACATCTTCGTCATCCCGCAGATCCTCCGCCAAAATGTGTCCTAAGTACTTGAAGCTTTCCACTCTTTCTATACACATTCCATTTAAGAAAATAGGTGGTATTTTCTCCGGACCCTTACCCGCTCGGAATATCATGAATTTTGTTTTTTCTACATTATTTTTGAGACCGTGATGCCTGAGGCCTCCGATTGAGGAACTTAGAAGCACCATATCGTCAGCATAGCTGATATTATTTACGCAAATACTACCAATATGACAGCCTACCTTGGCACTTCTAAGTTGTTCAATCAGATCATTCACATAAATGTTGAAAAGGTCCGGACAAGCAAGTTCGCCTTGACGAACTCCACATTTTCTAATCTAAAGTCATTAGAAGCGACGTCGCCCCATTTAACAAAATTAGTTTGGTGTTTGTACCAGTATTTATATATTAACGCGTGTTCCTTCAAAAGTCTATGAATCTTAAAAACAAGTACAGTTATAGATAATTAATATCCAAAGTGGAAAATTTATGCATCTATACTAATAACAGCTGAACCCGCGACTTCGTCTGCTTGGAATGTTTTTTGGTTGGCATTTTCTTTAATTTAGGCAAATTGTTTTAGAAATAAGAAACATACGTATGAATCCCCCCCCCCCCCCCGCAACCTCTCTTGCGGGTGGAATTTCCTTAAATCCGTTCTTAGCTGACTTCTACTCGGCAAAAGGAATATTCCTACCGAATTTCAAGTCTCTACGCCTTGTGTGATGAGTCAATAGTTAACACCCGCAAAGCCCCTTGCGGGTGGAATCTTGTAAGATCAGTCCTTACCTGACCTCTACTCTGGTTCCAAAGATATCGTGATGAGTCAATAGATACCAGGATATCTCTTTTGTATATATAGATATAGATTATAAAGCTTAAGTTTGAGTGCGTTTATTTCAAGAACAATTGAACAAAGAACAAACAAACAATCAGTATTACATTACCCATTTATCGAAGAAGTCTACAAACTATAAATCATCACGCAAAGACTAATAACAGCGGTGCATTAATGAAGAATGTTTCAATATCGAAATTTCTTTTCCTTTTTGAGAGCTTTCGCTGCGTAAATGGTTAAAGTTTCGTATAAGTCATGTAAGATTGAATTGTTCCCCTTTAAAAGTTCTAATAAAAAGTCTAAAACAACTTATGTCTATCTTATAAGGTTGGCTCATTATAACTATTTTTATGCTAACCAATTTTTTTCCTTCTCTTATGGATCAGATAAGTTAGAAATTTTGATGTAATCTATTCATAAATTCAACATGATATATGTCGGCGACTCGCCTTGGTTATTGCGTTCTGTCAGTGATCCACCAGAGTAACCGCGTTCAGAATCCATAACAAGAAAACTCAGTAGAATTTTCTTAATGTTTATTTCACAAGCACTAATACAGTATAACCTCTATTTACAAAGTACCCCGCTTTTTATATGAACGATTTGTCACGTTGGAACAAATACAATATCTTTTTATCGCATAGAAATAAAATTACTGCACAATAATTCTTGAAACATATCTTAATATTTAAAGTAATTGTTTTAGTGAATTTTACATCACAATTAACATTTTATATAACACAAATTGCATAAAGAAACAAACCATCTAATTACATAAAAACAATATAAGTTACATAAAACAAAACGGAAAGTTTACAGAGTTTATTATAAATACAAAAGTATTTTTTAAAATTAATCTCATATTGTTTTATCCACTTCTGCTATAAATTTAATTATTCAAACGATATCATAATTGTGTGCATTTATCAACTGTTGCCAATAGATTGCGTTATTATCTAAAACAAAATATTAAACTTAACGTTTTAAAATGTATTGCGCCCATATATACATTGCAAAAATAGATTTATACTTACAGATATAAAACGCTTTCGAATACCAAATATATTTTACTAAGTCGGACTGTAGATTCATTTTTGTTAACATTAAAGTTGTATTTCACTTAGTTTTAATAACTTCCTTACAGATTATTAGATACACACTTAGATTCATAATCTAATCAATATACAGATTTTACTTTACAACGAATATATATAAAAATAATACATTTTTGAATTCGTTGTCGTTCGTCATTAGTCAATTTAAATTTTCTTAATCAGTACAGTACTTTTAGCTTTGTATAATTTAAAAAAAACATTCAAAATGCAACATATTCTATGATATTAGAGAAGAGATTTATTTGTAACACTTTATTGTCTCAGAACTTCCCTATACACGATATTTGACACTCGAATGGAATGTCCGATTTTAATAATTTAAAATGTATTCTACAGGTATTAAAGCGTTCTTTAATACAATAGGAATAGGATAAGGATTAATACAGATGTAACTGCCTCATTGGTCTAGTGGTTAGCATGTTCGACTACAGACATGAGGTCCTGGGTTCGAGTCCCGGGTCGGGCTAATTAAAAAAATCAATATTGAGTTTTCTATTAAGATTTTCTCAATATTTGCCCGAAGTTGGGAAGTTGGCGGTGTAATCCACCCCCGTGCCTCGGAGAGCACGTTAAGCCGTCGGTCCTGCGCCTGATCTCTCTCCGGTCGTGTCCGATTCCCGTCAAATTGGACAATGAGAGTGAAGGAATAGAGAGTGCACTGGAGCAGCGTGGTGGGTCTATACTCTAAAAACCCTCGCTCTCTGGGGTGAGGAGGCCTGTGAGGAGGTCCCAACTGTGGGAAGTTAATGGGCTGCTACTTACTTTACTTTACTTAATACAGATGCATGAATGAAATGAAATAGTTTGATTCTGTCGGCACGTTTATTAACTTTTGAAATGCAATAAAGTTGTTACAGTGGCATAATTACAGTAGTTGGACATATGGTTGGTTTTTTTTTTTGTGAATTAATACGTTCTATAATATTGTAGAACAATTTTTTGTTCTATCTGCAATGGTTTTCGCAGGACATATTTTTTCACCCCTTGGGTTACATAAATGCATTTTGCTTAGGGATCCCTTTTTTGAGAAAGTAATAAAGCCTATGTCGCTCAGTGTAAGTGTAGTTTCTATTGGTGAATACAATTTTGAAATTAAATTCAAAAGTATCACATAATTAGAGGATTCCTTAAATAAAAAACAAACCAATTATCTGGCCCTAAATGTACTTAGGGGATTCATTAGCTGTAAGAATAAGAAACAATGTATAATGCATACTGTCTCATTTTCTGCAACGTTAAATGTTATAAATTTATGTGTTTCTTGTTCGTTTCATCGACTTTCAAATCACAACGATTTATTTTACGCTGGGAAATGCCTTTATGCACCCCGATCAGAGTAAAACCTTATCGGGAGTGTGGGACTCGCTGGTAAACCAGAATACCCACTAAAACCCAGCGATAACCTCCACATTCTTTTGTGGAGAACCAGAGGATCGGTAGACGCAATCTACCCTGGCAGTTCGGAAGATTCCTCTGGGAAACATAAGAAGAAGGAAGGACAAGCGCAAATCTACGCCTCCTACCTACCAACGTAAGGGAGCGTCCACGGTGTTCTTCCTGAGCCTCTCACGTGCCTCCTTCATCGAAATAACACTTTCACAGAACTAGGCCACTGCCCTCCACTCCCTATCACCGGTGAGCATTGCACTAACTATGGCCTCCAGCGAAAGATTTTCTCCGACCAACGACGTCAATAGATGTGGCTGGGGTCCCCACACCGGGCATCCTGTCAGAGTGTGCTTCACTGAATCCAAAGGTGCAACACATTCATGGCAGGCAGGCGTTTTTTCCCTGCGAACAATTTGATGTAGGTACTTGCCGAAACAACCATGTCCGGTCAGCACATGCACCAGCCTGTAAGTGAGAGACCCGTGCCCCCTAGATATCCAATTGTCCAGGGATGGATCGCTCTCACCGTGACCAGACCCGCTGTGCGAGATCCGAAATCCTAATGCCACCTTTGGATCAGTGCTCTGTCTGCTGAGGCCCTGATCTTGTGGACCTCATCGGCATCAGTTGACACCCTTCTGGTCCTTGCAGCCACCCTGCACTGATAGGCAGCTGCTAGAATCTCCGCAAGCAGCTCCCACGGAGGGTCTAAAGTAGTTTTCACTTCAAAAAACTACAAAGTCTGACGTTAACAAATGAAATGTGGTAACCCTATAGAATAAATAAAGGAAAAACAAATGCAAAGTTAATATTTTCCTAATACGAAACAAAGTTTATGGCGAAATAAATACAACGAATGTTTAATAATAACTTTCATAAATAAATATTATTTTCGTGCTTTAATTACTTTTCTAAAACGCTATATTTAAAATAATATACATGTGTTTATTGTTTCATTGGATAGCACTATTTGTTGCTTAAGTAGAGTTGCCAAATTACGTCACGCCAGACCCTAAACCTTCGCTTTTTAAATCACTGATATCTCCTAAGATATCCATTTGAATGAAGTACTGTCAAGCCCAATTTTGATCTACATGAAATATACAAGTTATGTAATGTACTTAATTGAATAAGGAATAATACTGTATTGTATAAAACAGCATAGTAAATAACACAATTTTTTTGTAATGTGCAAAAGATAGAAACGGTTTCCGTGGGTTATCCTTTGGAGATAATTATATAATATTAGGGACTTTTAATCGGTGTTTTAAAGACATACAATTCCGTAGAACATTAATTTCATTTATGTAAGGTTTAGCCAGTATTTGCAATTTAAATGCACAAAAACATGTTTGTGAAAACATCATATTAAAAATATCTCAATTTTCCAGCTTTTCTGTTTTATTATATGTATAAACCTTCCTCTTGAATATATATATATATATATATTGCTGAAAACTAAATTAAAAACCTTTGAATAGTTTAAAAGATCTAAGCAAAAAGACAGCGAATGCGAATTTATTTTAGACTATGTGTTGATGTGTGTAGTTATTACAAAATGTAGCATTCAATTTTATATTTAAGAAAAAATGTACATTTCTTTGCGTTTCATAAAAACAGGAGAGTTTGAGTAAACAAAAACAATATAAAGAACATTTTCCGAGCCGCCCTTTTTACAGAAAGCTTCTTTTCTATAAAGTACAGTAGATCAAAGTCTTACTAGCTCAAAGGTAATTTAAGGAACACAAAACAAGACGAGCACTGCAAGATAAGAAATTATCTACAAGAAAAGAGATATTTCAGTGCAAAAAACTAAACAAGTATTCAAATCAAATCAAATCAAAATATCTTTATTCAAGTAGGCATATTACAGCACTTTTGAATCGTCAAATTATATTTTTTTCCACACTCTGATTCTAATATACGTCTGATGATGGTACTCAAGAACGGCTTAAAATCCAAAGTTACGAGGGTTCCTTCGTGCCCCGATCCGAGAAGAACCCACAACAAACTCAGTCGGGTATTTTTTTTTTCCCATCATCATTACAATAACAAATTAGTTTACTATATTTTAATTAAAATTAGAGCAATTTGTTCACTCCCAAGCGTTTCTATCGTCTAGGTAATCTTGCAACTTATAATACGATTTTTCTATCAACTTTCTTTTAACAAAGACTTTGAATTTATTAATTGACATCTTTAGAACGTCTTGTGGGAGTTTATTATAGAAACGTATACAGTTACCCTTAAATGAGTTGTTAATCTTATGCAGCCTACTAGAATTTATAACAACTTTGGTTTGGTTTCGTAAGTTATATGATGTACATTCACTCTTTTTATTAAAAAACCCTTTTTATTCAAAATTCATATTTATAAATTTGTTACACTTATTTATTTAAAACTTAATCAAAAACCTTGTTGCATTTAATACTGTTATCGGCGATGTTACTCGCATACTTCACGACCCTGTGAAAATATCGCATCAAATTATTAATTTAAACCAGGGGTCGGCAACTTGTGGTCTGTAACCACTGCAGTATGGCCCACAAACACTGAAAGAAGTCAACTATAAGTATGGTATGCAAAACAGTGATCAAGAGATGAAATATGGTCATCCTCGGACTAATATCCTAAGTTCAGGTTAAAACCGCAATACCTTAGTGCAGGGGTCGGCAACCACGGGGCCAAGGACCCACAGTTGTGCCCCGGAAGCTACTGCAGTGCGGAACATAGGCATACAAGTAGTAACAATAAATATGGTTTAAAATTGAAAACAGTATCAACAAAAAAATTATTATTATTAGATAAAATGTCCCGCACCAATATCATTTTAACATTAAAACAACGAAAATTAAGGCTTGAAAAATATCCTTGTAACATTTGTGAGACTAATATCCTGATAACATTTGTGGCCCGAACCAATATCTTAAAAACGCTTGTGGTATGGACTAAAATTATTATAAACACGCAGACCCGCCAGACTTCGTTCTGTCAAAAATATTTGGAATGTGGCAGATTTCAGTTTTACGAATGATTTTCGTAATGAAATTACAGGAATACTAAATACCTATAGCTCTTACATTCCATTTGGTCAGGTTATGACTATTCAATTGATTTTGAACTTTGTGCAGCAGCAATAAAGTGCAAATTGACTCTTTGTCGTTAGGAAAGCACCTACATTGCTTAGACATCAGTGAGTACTTGTAATGTGTTATGAACTTTAATGAATAGCAATAAAAGTCTAATTGACTCTACATTCTAGTTAGAAAACGTTTGTATGGGAAACAGAAAAGGGCTGTTTTTAGGGGTTTCCCCTGCAATTATTCGATCTTTTCTTGCCGTAAAAACCATCCTTGGATTTCAACGAACATTTAAAAAAAAGAATTGGCAAAATTGGTCCAGGCGTGTTGAGTTATGCGCTTACCAACACATTTTGCGATTTATTTTTATATTATATATTTATGTTATGGACCAAAATTCTTTTTACATTTGTGGCACAGACCCATATTCTTTATAACTTTTGTGGCTTGAACCAATATTTTTATAACATTTGTGGCCCCGACCAATGTATTCATAACATTTATGGCCCAGTCTAATATCCTCATAACATATGTGGCCCAGACTAATATCCCTATAATATTTGTGGCTCGAACCAATATCCTTATAGCATTTGTGGCCCCGACTATATCCTTATAATATGTGTGGTAAGAACCCACATTCTTATTATATATATTTGTGTCCTTTCTATAAGAAAAGGATATCGACCCCTGATCTAAACCATTGTTGAAACCAAATGAATAAATGTAATCAAAATTGATTCAGTTTTTTACGAGGACTTCAGCCACATACAATAGTAAAGACCAATTATATGTACTCGTATATCCAAAGCTTACCAGACCTAACAAATACACACAAAAAGTTTCATAAAAATCGTTCAAGACGTTCACTAAGGAAATCTGTGACGTGAAATTTTTATATGAATATTATATTATTATAAGCTCAAAAAATTGTACTAATCTCCTTCATAATATTAACTACGAAGAGATATTTTACTCAAAAAATAAACGTAATTATTCAAAATCTCTGTGTTAAATTGCACAACTTTTTATTACCATATTTGAATTCAAATTACACGTTATTTATAAGGGGTTTACGAAAATTTATATCTTATTCATAAATCGGTTGGAATTGCAAATAAGTTTGTTGAAAACAACCAAAAAGAGAGAGTTAATGAAGAGTTTACAATTAGTTTCGCTTTGACGCGCCACTCGCAGCTTGCGAAAGTTCGCTATTGAAAAGTACCTTTGAAAAAAAGTTCTACAAAGCTCGGAAAACTTTTAAATGCAGCTGTCTTTTGCAAAAGAACTTTTTTTTATTGTCGCTGGTGTTTTGCTACGCTTACTGGGTCTTATAGCAGAGGTTACAGGTTAGATTCCCGACGAGGCAAAATTTTATAGAAGTAACTCTACGCTTGACTTGGAGAGTAAGCTAGTAAATGCGTGACGAGAGCGTAACGAAAAATGTGATCTGATACTTAATTAAGAATTAAGTCAAGTATTACTAAATTAAGAGCAAAATTATAACAAATGATATGAATGATTAAGTTTAATTTGTGAATGTGAATGTAAATTATATTGAATATTATTATTCAATTATACAGCAAAAAAAGGGAAATACACAATTTTAATACTAGAAATCATTTGTCGGGTTCAGTATACACATTTCGAATAAGATACCGCAATCAGTTTTAGATTTGCCTCCGTATAATTTTAAGAAATATATCAAAAACATCCTTTTACAAAATGCGTATTTTAATGTTGAAGATTATTTGAGCGATAAAAATGTTTGGATTTCAGTTGCACAGAAGCAAAATATTACACATTCTAATATACACAACTGTCTTTAGAAGAGTAACCGCAAAGTTTCTTGCTAGTAACTGCTCAGCGGATTCAACTTTTCAAGGCAGTGGTAGATTTGTTACCAACAGACAGACTACTGACGATACCAAAGTACTATTATTTTCCTTCTATGTACCCGGCTTGCAGCAAATCTGTTGAATAGTTTAACTGACATAAGTAGAAATAAGTCTTAGTTATTAAAGAAGATGCAGTAGTCTTTCCAACCGGAAGTCTTGTTCATTTACCAGCCGTACGGTTCAAAGGTTCTTCATTACTTTTTTCTTTAAATTGCTCCTTTTCTCTTATTTCCTATTTAGTATTTTATTTTTCTTTGCCTCGCCCTCGTCGCTGTTTCTTTTTGTTTATCTTTAACTCAGTTATTTGTTTTTGATTCGCTCTTTTCATTTCATTTAGTTTTCTCGACGATTTTTGAAAAATTAAACAGTAAATTGAAACAGTAACTCTAATTAATAATTATTTTCTAAGTTACTTCATATTTTTAAAATTATTCTGCGCCAGATATTTCTTTACAGTTTGCATCGCTTCACTTAGAATGATTTGAATCTCTTTAATCAACTCATTTCTATTTTCTTTCTACTATTTTTAAATTTAGACGAATTTGTGTAATTATATTTATAACTATACATCTTGGATTTAAATTAACTAATAGATTCCCAGAGAACTGATATGGTAGTAAGAAAGAAAGAGGGACATTTTAGTATAATATCATATTAGGAATATTCTGTGACCTTTCTACAGCTTTTGATTGCGTAGAACATAGCACTCTTATACTTAAAATTATGGTGTGAGAAATAAGGCTTAATTTGTTGAGCTCCTATCTTTAAATTAGTGTTCTAATGGCATACTTTAAAAGGTGTTAAGTTATTAGGATCGCCTGTAAAAATGGGTGTCCCACAAGGATCAATACTTGGCCCGGTTTTATTCTTTATATATATAAAAAATTTAGCATACCACGTAAAAGACAAAGATGATATCCTGATGACGATACTTCGTTACTGTTTAGTGTAGATAGATTTACTCGTTCTTTACTTTTTAACGAATTTATAAGTCTTCTTAAAAACCTTATTCTTTTAGAAACTTAGAGTAACTCCTAAGAAGAAGTCTCTAATTGCACCAATGGCCTAAATGAATCATAGATAAAGACATTAATTACCAATAAAACATCTCATAGCTTAGGTATTATTTTATAAACTGGTTATTTTATAAGTTAATTATTTAAAAGGAAAAGAAAGTCCCTTATCAACTTATTTGCCACCGTTATATTAAAATATTTGTTATCAATTTAACCTTTAAGCTTTGACATTTACCTTTAATACATTTAAAATTCAAATAATTTGTATTCACAGTATGCCCCGCATCGCTCTTGAGGAAATGCCAAGTCCTGATTTATGTTTTAAGAGTCAATTTAGTATAATATTAGGTTAATGTATGCCAGAAATTCCATGTTACGAATTTTTGCCTTTTAAACCTATGCCATAAGAAAATTATCCGAAAATAATCAATAAACAAGTATGAAAGATCTCATCATGCATCGTTCTGTTATATCTCAAAGGGTTTTCGATGAAAGTTCTTAAGACTCCTTGCATCGAAAACCCTTCCAACAGTTATCGTTACACTAAAATAAACTTAAACAAAACCCTTGACAAATTATAACCCTCTCTCATAAAACATTCTATTATCGACTGATTAAAATCACATTAAAATCCGTTGAGTTTCGACGTAGTTTTACATGAAAAGACAGACAGAAATTCGAGGCGGAGGAGTTTGTTTTAAACAGATATGAAATCGATAATAAATACGAAACGTAATCCTCTCTTTCTATCTTCACTAAATTACATCTCCCTCTTAACTTCCGTTTGCCTTCTACAATGACGCATTTCGTAACGCTGTCGTCACGCATGCACCAGGGGAGTACCCCAAGTTAAGCGTTATGAAGATTTATTTCAAATGTTATTTACCTTTAAGTTTATTTTAAAAAAAGGTAAGTAGCAGCCCATTAACGTTCCACTGCTAGGTAAAGGCCTCCTCACTCATATGAGACAGGGATTGGCAGGCATAGTACACAAGTGCACTCTCTATTCCTTCACTTTCATGGTCCGATGTGGCGGGAATCCGACACGATCGGAGAGAGATCAGGCGCAGGACCGACCGTGCTCTCCGAGGCACGGGGGTGGATCACACCGCCAAATTCCCAACTTCGGGCAAATTTTGAGAAATTCTTAATAGAAAACTCAATATCGATTTCGAATTGGCCCGACCCGGGAGTCGAACCCAGGACCTCATGTCTGTAGTCGAACATGCTAACCACTAGACCAAAGAGGCAGATGACTTCACTTAAGGCCATTGAAAACCAACGGTGCAGTTCACTACAGCATCATGCTGACATGTGATACTTCACTGTGATCACACCCGATGGTCAGTGATGATATGGTCTAAAATATAAGCGCGCTAATCTGGTAAGAGGCAATTTACCTCTTAGACCACTAGACCGATGAGTAGGTTTATTAACTTTATGAAAATCTTTTGAATAGTTTTTCTCAATATACATTTTTCCGTTTGACGTGTTTCATACAGCAAAAGTTATGCGCAACAAATACTTGGACTTCAAAGGAGTTGAACATCTAACGATATTGAAAAGGATATAGCTTTTTATTACTAACGATCGAAGTTATTGAAGGACTTAAAGGAAATCACATTTTTAGCGTTACCGACTTGCATTCTTATATTACTGTGCCTTGCAGATTCACCTGTCGTTGAATTTAAACGAACTTGTGTATATTAAAAATAACTATAGGCTGAAAAGAAAATAGTAAAACAAAAACACTTTGTGGTTTTATAAAACCACTATGCAAGTGGACATTTTAATGGTCTGCTAATGCGAGTTACAGGTCACACCATATTGGCATTGGCTACTGGCTGTATTGCAGAGACCACGTCCTTCCACTTGCCACGATTATTGCATATCTTTTTCGTTTCTTTCATTTTCTTTACACCTTTCTTACAAGTTCGTCGGTTTTGAGTACTCTTGACCTGTCCCTTTTTTAAAATTTCCTGGATTTGGTCCAGGAACCTTCGCCTTGGTCTTCTCCTTCCAACTTTCACATTCACTCTTGATTCATAAATCGTTTTAGTCAGCCTCCTTTCATTAATTCTCTCTACGTACCCAAAGCATCTAAGCATACCTTTTTCAATTTTAGTCACTACATCTCCTTTTATACCACAACGTTCTCTTATCACACTATTTCTTACTCTGTCACTCAGTTTTAATCACTCATACTTCTCAACGCTCTCATCTCTACCGCATTTATTTTACTTATGTGCTTATTTGTCATACCCATCTTTCACTGCCCTACATAAGTGTTGGCACCAACACTCCTCCATGTACAACAGTTCTGGCCCTTTGAGACTCCATCTGATTGATCTGATTTGAGTTTCCTATCACGTGAGATAATGGGAAGATTTGTACTCTGTGAATCTTTGGATAAACTTTTCAGATATTTTTGAAGATCGAGTGTTGTAAGTTAGCGAGTTTAGTTAACTAAAACACTCTTTATACTGGGTACATCGGTTGGACGGTTTTTCGTTTATTGTTAAGAGGTTGGCGCTGGATTGTGATCACACCTGTTGTTAAGGGATGACACAGTCTAAGATGGTAGCTAGTCTGGTAAGAGGCAATTTACCTCTAATCTGCCTATCTGCGGGGGGGCAGAATCAATAAGTGACAATCCGGCTCTCGGCAGTTCTCGGGTGACGGTCCGCCGGTGCGGTCGAGTTTTGAAACAGTCGCGTTCCTAGCTATTATTATTAATGAGATTGTGTAAATTGATATCGCAAACATTAAGTAATTGAAAATTATTGTCTGAATTAATTGATAAAGTGTCTAATTGCACCAACATTAACCATCAACGCCCACAGTATGGAAATTGAAGTATGGATGCAATTAATGAAGATGTTGGCGGAGGACCTTACTCCCTTATGCTTTATGCTTCTTTTCTCTCTTATTCTCTGACATACACATATGATAGGCAAGTAAGATAAAGAGAGATTACAAAAAACATCATTTAGCAATGTGACACTTTTCTTTGTAGCTAATCAATAAGTATGACTGCCCCCAAATGTCCAAAGGATCTGGCATTAGGAGGGTGACACCGCGGAGAATAGCAAGTATATTATACTTCATTATAGATCGTAAACCCCTTTTCAAAGGCTTAATTATTTCTTGAAGTCGAATTTCATTAAATACAACTTCCTTTAAACGAACGACATTATACTCGAACTTAACAGACTTACTTTTTATTTACTTCAACTGAATACTTCTTTCGTCAATTGATTAACATTCCATGAAGTCGTTTTATAAAATACAATTTCCTTTAAAAAGAAAGACAAGACCTTTCAATCTGTTGAACATTTCAATAGATCTTCTTTTATATTTCGTTTCATGCTATTATTTAAGTTTGTTTTTATGCCAGGGCTTATTGTTTTTGTTCATAACCCTTTTTCCTTTCAATTAAGTAATAAGTTAATTAGAGCTCTTCTTATTTCAACCCGCAAAACACGGGATTTAATTTATAATATTATTTAAGAGAGATGCTGAATATTGTGTTTATATATTTAGGGTATTCTTTGGAATCACTACTCTTATTTTAAAATATCGCTCACAACTTGAAAGTTACATTATCCCCGATTTACATAGACTATTTTTTAAGAGTAAATTATACTAATACCTTAAGTTATGACGGTAATATTCAACCAAATCAAAAACTTTCGTCTTGACAACTTTAGGAATAGATACAGTCCGAATGGTAACAGATACACAAAAATAATGTATGACTAAATTATTCCTCTTGAAAATGTCTATTGAAAAATCTGTTACAAAATATATTTATCTCTGATTGTTAATTCACAGAAAATGTTTTTTATCTATAAAGTTTAGGTGAAAGTTATGCGTATTTTAAAGGCGTTTTATTCAATGATGATATTAATATATGTTTCATTAAATAACTTTGTAATTAAAAGTGTTTAATCTTAAATATTTTTGCCATTTACACTATCAAATTTAAATTATTATTGTTAGAGTTATAGTGAATTAAAGGTATCGCGTGTAGTCAAAAAGCACGTTACGACATTATGACCTGGGTGGGAATACTGTATGAAGCAAAGGGCAAATTGCTTCTGGTTTCTAGAATATCTTTATTACCATACTCGTATATAGATCTGTCTTTTTTATTGATGACAGGNAAATATATATATATATATATATATATATATATATATATGTTATAATTAATATATTTATCTCTGATAGTTAATTCACAGAAATTGTTTTTATCTATAAAGTTTAGGTGAAAGTTATGCGTATTTTAAAAGACGTTTTATTCAATGATGATATTAATATATGTTTCATTAAATAACTTTGTAATTAAAAGTGTTTAATTTTAAATATTTTTGCCATTTACACTATCAAATTTAAATTATTATAGTTAGAGTTATAGTGAATTAAAGGTATCGCGTGTAGTCAAAAAGCACGTTACGGCATTATGACGTGGGTGGGAATACTGTATGAAGCGAAGGGAGGGCAAATTGCTTCTGGTTTCTAGAATATCTTTATTACCATACTCGTATATAGATCTGTCTTTTTTATTGATGATAGGTTAGCGCCTGACTGTGATCTCACCTGATGATACAGTCTAAGATGGAAGTGCGTTAATTTACCACTTATGCATTCTACGCGTTACGTTACCAGTACGTCTTGCTTCCCTTTCTCTCACGCGGTAGGCAGGATCCTCCTCTCTCACTCTAATCCAGCGCTGACAGCGCTAGCCGTAATTCGGACAGACTAAAAATAAAATGCGTTTTATAATAGATAAAAGATTTTATTAATAAATAACCTTATCTTACTTCATATGCATTATATAACAATTTAAGAACCTAATATTGCATTTGTGAGAGGACGCAATTTTATTTTTGGGACATGTGTGGGGGGTTAATAGAAGCTTAACCCCAAATTTGTGGGGTTCCCGTCCTAGTTCCCCAGCTAACATCTTGGAAAAACGAGTGCAAACACCTTTTTCGCGATATCTCACAAACTATGCGTCCTTCAAAAAAGTCAAAACGATATTATTTGTAGCAAATTGCTTTACGTACAAATATGTTCATATAACTCTATGCCCTAGATTTAAAATTAAAGAAGTTATAAGCAAAAAAGTGAGAAATCTTCTATAAAAAATTTCTTCTTTGCTCTATAACTTTTTTTACATTTTACAAAAGAAATACATTAAACCATTCTTGTAGATGGTCTTTTGAGGAAATTTTTCCTCTAATTTTTTATAAGTTCATCCAATTTAAACGCCGTTACAGCGCTACAAAGTTGACCAGGTTCGTCATTAGTTTAACTTAGTTTTATGATCTTTTTTTATTCTTAATATATTCTTAAAATTCTTTTGTTAAGACCGTATAACTTTACTTATCTTTACACAAACTTGGGGTTAAGCTTCTGTTGACCCCCACGTATGTCCCAAAAATAAAATTAAATCATCTAACAAATTCAAAGCTTGTATAACATTTCAATGGACTGCTAAGTTTTTGTCAAATTAAACTACTTCAATATTAAATAGTTTAACTTAGATTCGACTATTACCTCATTTGGGAGACGCACAAGTTGTTTTTTAATTAGCTGCACGTCTTTGTTGATAGAACGATTAATAGCCAAGACCGAAACCTTGCAATCGTCGTCGTCTTAACCGATGGACATCCACTGCTGGACAAAGGTCTCTCTTAATGAATTCCAATCGGCCCGATCTTGCGCCGCTTGTCCAGCGGCTGCCAGCCTGATGTCATCGGTCCACCTAGTGGGGGATGTGGCTGCGTTTTCCGGTGCGAGGCTGCCACTCAAGCACCTTCGGGCCCCAACTTATTATATATGGTGTATTACATATGGTTCCAAGACATGGCTGTTGACTATGGGGTTCATAAGAAGACTCAAAGTCACTCAGCGGGCAATGAAGAGGGCTATGCTCGGGGTTTCCCCACGTGAACTTTCCTATAATTCAACTAAATTAGAAAATACAATATCCTAAATTAACGTGTCCCGGAATCGAATCCAGGACCTGTCCTAACATAGCTTTTACTCGCACTACGACACCAACGAGGCAGCCAAAGTTTATATTGTAATATCTAGAAAGAAAATCTATTCAAATAGATTATCCTTCTGTCTGTAATTTCACAAAGAAATCCAAATTATCATTGAGACATTTTTTTTGGCTTCATATTGCCAATTCCTTTTCAGAAATATATTTCAATCCGTTTCCTTAATCCGTATGCAAATCGGATTTCAAATAACATTAAAATTTCATTTATTTCCATCATTATCCGACTTCATTCATATACGTATGCTCATTATTCAAAAGAAATTGCCTCTGTATTCACTGTGGTTCAATCCCATTGAGAACTTTATATTATAATACTAAGTAATGCCCGTGGCTTCGTCTGGATTGTAATAGCAGTTCTCTGTGGCACAATTTAGTTCCATAAGTACACATACAATTAATTCGAACCTTTTATCATTGACGTAAAGTACAGTTATAAAGTTACCTGTTACTGTTATAAAATATCAGACAGTTACTGCTATTTTTATGATTTTGTTATTTTAATATATACTTTAATACAATGTATTAAGGTTGGATTTCATTTACAACAATTTGTAACAAACAATAACCTTGCAATTACATATATACTTATATTGGTACAAACACTGAGCTTCTATCTACTATATTATTGTATATGTCATTAGTTTGTATTTATGTTTCGAATCTGTCAATCGCTCATAATTTAAATATGTACTCGTACATGGTCTATATAACCTTCGAATTTCCCGTGTCAACAACTAGACTGACATGATACTACAGTTCTGTCTCAACTCGGGCAATCAGAAATATAAGCATCTCTTTCTTTGTTAACTGCCTCATTGGTCTAGTGGTTAGCATGTTCGAATACAGGCATGAGGTCCTGGGTTCGAGTCCCGGGTCGTGCCAATTCGAAATAGATATTGAGTTTTCTATTAAGATTCTCTCAATATTTGCCCGAAGTTGGGAAGTTGGCGGTGTGATCCACCCCCGTGCCTCGGAGAGCACGTTAAGCCGTCGGTCGTGCGCCTGATCTCTCTCCGGTCGTGTCGGATTGCCGTCACGTCAGACTATGAGAGTGAAGGAATAGAGAGTACACTTGTGTACTATGCCTACCAATCCACAGTGGAGCAGCGTGGTGGGTCTATGCTCTAAAAACCCTCTCTCATATGAGTGAGGAGGCCTGTGCCCAGCAGTGGGACGATAATGGGCTGCTACTTACTTACTTACTTTTTTCTTTGTTACTCATAATGTGTATTATCTATTTTGGTATATTCTTCTCGGTAACTGCTGTAACTAAATTTGCGTAGAAATAAGACCAGACAATAGAAAAAACAAAAAAATAAATCAGTTATAAAGATACCGTTACTAACGTTGCGAGTGTCGCGTCGAAGGTTGTCAAGTTATTTTATAAACTGTGAGTGTTTATTTGTGTTTTTGATCATGTGAGTGATGTGAATAACAATGAAAACGCCTGAGGTATGGATTAATTTTTAAGATATAATCCTATAAATACAAGACGAACTTTTTTTACTTACTCAAAGTTTAGTGCACCATAAGGCTACACCAGAGTCTTAATTTAATAAACAAAATATAACATTGTATAGTTTAACCATTAGCAAACATAAAAATCATAACATTTGGTAGTCTTTCATGAACATTTAAGTCCCAAAAGCCACTTTTGCGTCATTCAACCCGAGGGGCAAGTGATGCAAGGAACGTCCGTGCGGGGCGGGGCAAGCAACTGTATTTACGTCCAACAGATAACTTATTATTTTTTCCTTTTTTTGGGACATGTTTCTTGAAAAAAAATAAAATCGTTTTTTTGGACAAGTAAAGGGTTAATTAACTTATCTATCATTTTTAAAGCATATATATGATACGTACATAGTACACCAATAAGGTGCGTGGAAAGTATGCATATTGTGACGATTTCAACTCTTTCAACTTTTTGAATCGTTACATCTCAGAAATCGTGACTACATATTGTTTCGAAGTCAATAACAGGTAATGAACTGTCGGGAAAAGGTTAGTTTTAGACTGTTTTATTATATACCAAATGGTGTGACCGTGTCAATATGTTCATCTTGTTAGCATATTTCGGTCACGGCTTTCTTTTTCATGCAGATGTTAGCCATTTGTGAATGATACGGCTAATTTAATATTTGCAGAGAGAGATCAGAGGCATATCAGAGATGTAGCACACTACCAACTTAAAGCATATAGTGAGAATTTCTTAATTTTACAATTTGGAACCGAGCTAACTCAAACACAGCAAGCTCTATTGCCATGAGTGCAATACTGCTAATAATTCAGCGCAGCAGACCTTATCAGAGTATGCAGCCTGATCAGAACCACCTCCTGGTGGCACTGATCAGCAAAGACCTCTCACAGAGGAGCTTTGTGGGAGCGATGCGCTCCAGTGTAAGATGCTGGGTGAGAATGACCCTGTTTTATGAAACAGTTGTCTCGCTGAAAAAAGCCTATGAGTAGGACTGGAAAAATGCAGACTATGTTTCCTCTTATCGCTGAAGGAGGCAGGAAGAAGGTACCATGCATATGTTTACGCATGTACTTAGCTATTGGTTGACATGATACGATAGCACTGTCTCAACTCGGGCAATCGGAAATATAAGCATCTCTTCTTTTAAGTCATAATGTGTATTATACATTTCGCTTCCCGCAAAGTGCTAACAATATATGCGTAGAGATAAGACCAGAAAATAGAAAAAAAAATCAGTTACAAAGTGACCGTTATTAAGTCATTTTTTTTCGTGTGTGTATCGCGTTGTTTATTAGTAATGATTTGTATTTTTGATTATATAAGTGACGTTAATAACAATGACAAGTATTGACGTAAGTTTTAGTTTTTAAGATATGAGCCTATAAACACAAGACGAACATTTTTCATTCTCTCAAAGTTAAGCGCACCATGACGCTACACTACAGTCTTAATTTAATAAAAAAAAAGATAATATTAAATAGTATAAATATTGGCAAATATAAAAATCATAACATTTGGTAGTCTTTCATGAGCGTCACAAGAGCCACTATAGCGTTATTCGACACGCCGGGCAATCCACGCAGAAAACGTCCGTGTCCGTGTCCGTGGGACAAGCGACCGTATTTAACTCAATTTACGTTGGACAGCTTACTCATTTTTTCCCCTTTTTTTTTTGGAACATGTTCTCTCCGAGGCACGGGGGTGGATCACACCGCCAACTTCCCAACTTCGGGCAAATATTGAGAAAATCTTAATATAAAACTCAATATTGATTTTGAATTGGCCTGACCGGGACTCGAACCCGGGACGTCATGTCTGTAGTCGAACATGCTAACCACTAGACCAATGAGGCAGTTCAGCATCAGCTGATCGTGTAGCATTTATATTTTCACTTATTCCTGCAAATTTAATAACGCTTCATTACACATTTATGTTTTTATTACATTTGATGATTTATTTAATATCTATTCCCCATTTAGGTTATTCCCTATAACATCAGCTATCTGCCAGTGAAATTCTCGACAAAATATGTCTAACCATTTCAGAGGTTAGCGGGAATAAACAAACATACAGATGTAAGTGTTAAAAATATGACGGAAGTGACGTTTGTACTTGGGGTGTTTGGGTGGTCAAATGTCAAGAAACTGCAATGACTCGTTAAGGACACCTGCCTCGGATCGTGTCCGTTCTATGGGTGCTATAAAAGTAGCCGAGAGTGCGGGTTCAGTACGTATTTTTGTGACTGCATCAGGGCACGGACCGTTGTCTTTTTGATGACCAGTATTGCTATATTAAATTGAACAAACCTCTGCCCTTGTCATATAGGAAAACTCATTATCATTTAATAATTGTATTATGTAGTTAATTATTGTCATATTCTAATTTCACTAATATATTCGTTCTAATATTTCACAGAATTCAACAAATATATTTTTTGGAAGTTTTAGTTTAGCTTAGAGCTAATTTGAAAATTTTAATGGACAATCCAATTTTATTTATTGTTTCCCAAATCGACAGCTATTATGAACAAATTAAGTATACTTAAAGCTAAATAAGAATTTTACGTATAACTGACTTCATTTACATCACATGACAGAGAGAATAAATTGGATTATTATTTAAATAGTTATATAAACTCTAAGTAAAAGTATAGACATATAAAACCTTTGCAATTCAAAACAATTTATCGCTGTACGGGAATGGTAAATTCAAAGCGTATAAATTATATTATACTCCTAGGGTAAATGTAAGAGATAAACATTCTATATATTACAATGTTTATGCATTTCATTTATTTATATTAGTCTTGCATACAGAACACTGTTATTGGATTTATGCAAATTTAGCTTAAATAAGCTATTAATTCAACTAATAAGCTTTTAACCTAATATTAAATACTGTCGCAGTTTAATTAACATCTACTCACACCATTTATTATTAAATAAAGTATTTTATATACTGTAAATGTATTTTGCTATTCGTTATTAATAATAAAATAGACGAACAAAAGTGTCATAAAGAGATTTGGTTTGTTGTTTTGCTTGAACTCGAAAATCTCAGCAAATACTGATTAAAATTAAACAATTCTTTATGTTATATGGTAGCTTATTTATCCTAGAAGGTTATACACCTTATAAAACCACGTTACAGTCTATATGAGTAGAGCATTACTGAAAAATCTTCGAAAAAGTGGAAGAAATTTGGCCTTTTTAGAGCTTTCTTTGCGTGCACTGCGTAAACGGTTAAAGTTACAAAACAATCGTGTATGACAGAATTATTCCTCATAAAAAGTTCTAAATAAAAGTCTTGGGCAGCATATGTTTATCTTTTAAGATTGGCTCACTATAACCTTTCTTATTGTATTCATATTTGTTCTCTATCTAACCCTCTTGTTCTGTTATAAACATATGTAATTAATGAACATTATATTGTCCAAATTAACATATCTTTTAAGGTTGACTCACTTTAACCACTTTTATGTTCATCTAACTTATTCTCTTTATTATATATGTAATGAATGAACATTAATTTCCGATAATAACGATCCATTTTATAATTTATTTTTCGTCACACCTGTATCAAAAGTTCGTAATTTCGGCGCTGTTTGAGTGACGAAAGTGCGACATTGCTTTCCGATTAAATAAGTGCATAATTTGATGCACATGCTTTAAATTTTCGACGCATGGGCGCTTGTTTTATATGTCAAAATAATGGCAATTTGTTTCGCTACGTCATCAAAGTGTATAATTCACTTCACTGTATCACGTTTCCCAAATTTATTGAGTTTTTGATTGTATATATAAAATAATGTAATTTGTGATTAAAAATAGTCATACATAAATGAGTAAACAACTTGTTGCTTAGTTGCGTGGTCGAAGCATTTGATCTATTGATTCAATATCTAACTTTATGTCATACTAGCAGACCCGACAGACTTCGTCTGTCAAAAAGATTTGGAATGTGGCAGATTTCAGTTTGACAAATGGTTTTCGAAATGAAATTACAGCAGTACTAAATATCTATAGCTCTTACACATTGTGACTATTCAATTTGGTCTGATTGTGACTATTCAATTGATTTTAAACTTTGTGCAGCGGCAATAAAGTGCAAATTGACTAATTGACGTTAGGAATACACCTACATTGCTTAGACAACAGTGAGTGCTTCTAATTTAATACGAACTTTATTGAATAGCAATAAAGGTCAAATTAACTCTACATTTTAGATAGAAAACGTTTGTATGGGATATAGAAAAGTACTGTTTTTAGGGATTTCCCCTGCAATTCGGACATTTCTTGCCGAAAAAACCATTCTTGGACTTCAAAAAAAAAGAATTGTCAAAATTGACCCAGACGTTGTTGAGTTATCCGCTTACCAATCAATTTTGCGATTCATTTTTATATTATAGATTATTTTAAATACATTACTCGTGATCTAAGTCAAATTAACAGCCTTCCTATAAAGCTTTATAACGTAGTCTATTGCCATTTAAATCAAAATAAATGCTTTATAAAATTGGATCACGTTGTTATAGACTACAGTGTTATATATACAATCCAAGTGCTAATACAATATTAAGGGTACAAACTTTTGTTACGGAAAATTAATTAGGAAAAGTTGC
The DNA here is from genome assembly GCA_015832385.1 of Elymnias hypermnestra. NCBI lineage: Eukaryota > Metazoa > Arthropoda > Insecta > Lepidoptera > Nymphalidae > Elymnias > Elymnias hypermnestra. The sequence goes on from JACTOM010000925.1 coordinate 4,148,733, forward strand.
GGGAGAGAACAAGGTAGCAAAGTTTCTGAACAGTAATATGTTTTATGTTTCTATGTGTATTCAAATTTTGCCCAAACTTTGAATTGTTAAAGGTTTATTGCAGATATTTAATGGCCTTTCGCTTCAATGTAAAAAATCTAAATAATCTCTATTCAATTAGGCGATTAGCGTAAATAACCTCTGGAACGGGCTTTCTGTCAAAATTCGCCATGGTAAAATAACTCCACAATCAAAAAGCATGTATTGGACCACTATATGTCCTTATCGCAATAATATCAATTTCATTAATTAAGGCAAATGGTTTTACAAATAAGAAACATATGTATAACACCCCGCAACCCCCCTTGCGGTTGGAATTTCTAGAAATCCGTTATTAGCTGACCTCTACTCGGCAAAAGGAATATTTCTACCAAATTTTAAGTCTCTTCACCTTATACGTTATAAGAAACATTGATAAAAAATTGTTATTGTAATGGAATTAGGCCGATAGCCCCTCTCTACCGCTTGTTTCATGCTCACGGTCGCGCTCTCGGTTTAGGTGAAACGTGACAATAAGTCATGCTTTCCTTTGTTTGAAGGGAATAGGTTATTTTGTTGTTTGTAAAGTATGTTTACGCATGATAATTTTACGTGTTAACGTCATAAGGCAACGTCGTTGTAACAATCAATGGAATTGAGCTGATCGCGGCTCTCTACCGCTTGTTTCGTGCTCACGCTCGCCCTCTCTGTTTGGGTGGAACGCGACAATGAGTCATGCTTTGCGGTAGTTGCAGGGGATAAGTCATTTGGTTGTTTATAAAGTCGTTTTACGGATGATAATTTTACGTGTTAACGTCATAAGAAAACATTTTTATTGGAATAAACACTGAAATTAGGCCGATCGTGCCTCTCTACCGCTTATTTCATGCTCAATCATGCTTTTTCAATGCAGCCTTTCAAACATCCATTTATAAGACGTTATCACATCAAAAAAAACGTGGTTTTATGAAATCACACTGTATTGTACTGTGTTGTTTAAGGACACAGTTTAGAGACTTTGTTTAAAGACAATGTCGGGAGAAATTGTTAGTTGTATTTGCGGTTTATTTACCTTATTTTAATTCTTTTTTTTAAGGGCTTTTGTATTTTTAATAATACACGCCAGCCCTATCGTAAACTTAAAAACTAACACACAAAGCTTTAACAATAAAATGAAATATACATGTAATTACAAAAAAGAAGGACTAACATTCTTTGATAGAATTATTAACAAATTTATATAACTTAAAAGCCAAATAACTCAAAGGTTCACTTAAGATTGAATTAAAAACGCCAATATTTCTAAAATTAATTCATGCGTTAATGTTTCTCTCAAACTTTGACTCCGAACATATTCCATTAGCAAGTTTTCAATATCGTCAGTTACTCCAAAAACTGCACAATTAGGGGAAGAACTATATCCTTCTATTCCTCATAAGATACTTGAACTTACCAAAAGGCATGAGTCCAGACCTTACTCTAAATGCTATTACTAAGTTATTTCTATTAATTTTTGAATGTGTACGGGGAGGCTCAGACTGCATTGTGTTGTACCATATCCCTTTAGGTAACGCCCTCTCATTAAAATATTCCCCCCAATCTTTTGAAATGTTAATTTTAAATGTAGACAAAATTTCCGTATACAAACTGTAGCCTATTTTATTCAACACCCCTCCATTGATATGACATGACGAATATGACGCGTCAAGTTTTGCTACAGACAATGTGACACACGTTTGCGGAAATCCGAACCGCAGTAATGTGCCGTGAATTATGGTAACATCTATTTGAATTAATTAACTTTACACAAACGTTTAGAATATGCAAATTTCAGTGTTTTTTTCCCCCTTAAAACGAAGGAAAAAGGGTCGATGTTGAAATTTCCAATTAAAATTTTGTTTCCGTTATTTTTAATCGAGTACTTATTGTGATTTTAACGATGAGGAAATTGTAAAAGATTTAAAAACGGGCATAAATTTTTACATAAATTTCCTGCGTTTATCTTGTGTCTTGTGTTGTTATAGCTAATTTATTGATTTAGAAATTGCGATAGATTTGCAAACACAAAATTTAAGACAAGGGGCAACTAAGTGGGGTCGACACAGCTTGTTTCCTTTCGCCACTTCACTCTATCCGCTGTCATTTCTACATTCACACCTTTTATACACATATCTTCTTTCACACAATTCATCCACACTGTTTTTGGTCGCCCTCTCCCGGCCCTGCCGCTTACCATCATGTTTAGGACCCTCTTACATACATTTTCCATAAACTCCTCATTTAGAGGTCCGTGAGAAGTTTTTGAAGCTGTGCCTTTCGTTTCCCGCAATGACGTCCGAATTTCTGAAAATTCACGGCGGTGCGCTTTCCGTTCCGCTTTCAGATTTTCTATCTCCTGAGGGAGCCTTCCATTATCGGCTCTCAGCCGAGCTGACTCGTCAGCCTCCGTTCTGGAAGCTAGGGCCTCTACCACCTCTTGAAGAGCCGTTGCTGAATCTTTTAGAGTTTCAACAAAACTACCCTTAAGGTTACCAGCCTTCTGGACCACCATCATAATGTTGGTAAGTTTTTGACCAGCCAGCGCACGCAGCTCCTCTGTACTTAATAGTCGAGGACTGGTCCGTCCTGTTTTAGGTTCCTCCGAGGCAGACAAACACTCTGAATCCACGCAGACCTCCGAACGAAAATTCTTAACTCTTTCACTGAGAAAGCGGTTAAAAATCGCCTCTTCAGCCTCTTCCTTCCGCCTACGCTGCTCAGCTCTCGCTTGAGCAATGCCCGTCCCCTTCCTCCTACGCGCCACTTTCTCCCCTTTGCATACCGAACTCGCCCTGCTGGACGAAGCTGATGCAATAGAGTCATAGGCGGGACTACGGTCCCTCTCCTCGATCTCCATTCCCGATTCTACTGTAACATCCACACCCCTTTTTTGGGGAGTAGAAACCCCTCTTAACCGCCTGCCGCCGTCCATGACGGGGCACAAATACTAAGC
>JACTOM010000925.1:4153207-4183775 GCA_015832385.1 Elymnias hypermnestra
TCAGTCTCGCTCAGACGTTTGTCACGGGCGGACTGCTACGCGGCGCGCGACGATTTCGCTAGCCGCTGGGTCGTATTTCTTGGAATTGTTAATGCACGACCTTGTGTCTGCATTTTGTCGATAATTTGATCCTGAGGGATTTGTTACTAAAATTGTTATTCGTTTTTTCTTGATTTGTGTAGTAGGGTTTGTTTTCGTTAAACTTGTTATTGTCGAGAATTTTATCTTGTGGGTTTGTTGTTGGGATTGTTATTCGCTTTGTTCTTTTTTGTAGTAGGACTTGTTTTCGTTATACTTGTTATTGTTTGTTGACGGGTTCTTGTTTGGTTGGCTTATTGTTAATTGTTTGTATGTTGTTTGTCTAGTCTGACTGCCACGACTCGCTGCGCACCTCAAATTGTTCCCGAGACCTCGGTCAATGCCGCCATCGTTTTGGAAGATAGAGCCGAGGTAACGGAAATCGGAGCAGACTCGAAGGGAAACACCATCTAAGACAATTAAAGAAAAACTGGATGGATCCCCGAAATCACGAACAGATGTTCTGTTTTGGTCCTATTGATCTTCAACCCTGCGTTTTCCAGTTTTTCCTGCCATATATAATAAACCACTTAATTCCTTATGTCTTATATAATGTATCTTATATATTGTAGATATTTGCTAACATAAAATATAGCACAAAGGAGGGGTTAAGTAATATATACACGTTTTTAGTTAAGTAGGCCTTTACAACGACTGATGATGATATTAAAGAACGGCTAACAATCTAAAATTACAAGGGTTCCTTTGTGCCCTATACTAAAAAGAATCCACAACAAACTCAGTCAGGTGTACGTTTTTTTCGCTCATCATCATTACAATATATGTTTTTAATTTATTATTTAACGATCAGAGCAATTCATTCACTTTTTTGTCATCTAAGTATTCCTTCTTAATTAGCTTTCTTTTAATAAAAGATTTAAATTTATTAAGTGACATCTTTGTAACTTTTTCTGGGAGTTTGTTATAGAAACATATACAGTTACCCTTGAATGAATTATCAATTATACAGCCTACTAGAATGTATACCAATTTTATTTTTATTTCTTAAGTTATATAAGGTGCATTCACTTTTTTTCGTAAGAGTCAATGTTCAAATAGATCTACTATGTATAAATAAACAATTAAATGAGATTGAAGTTTGCGATGTCAAAAACACAACTTACTAAGTACCCACAAAGTTTATAATGACCCTTCGCTAATACTCCGCCATTTAAGCCGCTGTCAACTACAATCTAATTATTGCTGTTAATTGAATTATGTACTTCAACTCGGCATTAAATATAAAGTAAGCACGCCATATATCTATAAAATAATAAAGGTGAACAGCTCTTTGAAATCACGCATGCCGATTTTTTGACGACGTTTCATCACCTAGAACGAGAAAACTTAAGTAACACTAAGTTATATATATATATATATATATATATATATATATTATACATGCCGGAGTGCAATAGTCTGTGGAACGCTGGCGCCATCTGTCCATCGGCGTGGAACAGAGTCAATAGTGACAATCCGTCGCGGAGTCTCCAGTTCTCGAGTCATGGTCCGCCAGAGCGGTCGACTATTGAAACTGTCGCGTTCCTAGCTATTATTATTAGTTAGTATTATTAATGAGTTTGTGTTAATTGATATCGGACCATTAAGTGATTGAACATATAAAAGTAAAGTAAGTAGCTGCCCTTTAACGTCCCACTGCTGGGCACAGGCCTCCTCACTCCGAGGAGAGAGGGTTTTTAGAACATAGACACACCACACTGCTCCACTGCGGATTGGTAGGCATAGTACACAAGTGCACTCTCTATTCCTTCACTCTCATATTCCGATTTCACGGGAATCCGACACGACCGGAGAGAGATCTGGCGCAGGACCGACGGCTTAACGTGCTCTCCGAGGCACGGGGGTGGATCACACCGCCAACTTCCCAACTTCGGGCAAATATTGAGAAAATCTTAATAGAAAACTCAATATCGATTTTTGAATTGGCCCGACCCGGGACTCGAACCCAGGACCTCATGTCTGTAGTCGAACATGCTAACCACTAGACCAATGAGGCAGTTAATTGAACATATAATCTGAGTTAATTAATAAAGTGTTTGATTGCACCAAGAATACCTACCAACGCCCGGAGTATGAAAATTATGGATGCCATTAAGGACGATGTCGGCGGAAAACCCTACGCTCCTATGCTTTATGCTCTTTTCTCTCTTATTCTCCGACATATAAATTATAACCCCTCGCTACTCCAACATAACCATTGTTTTTGGGTTTTTTCCAAGTAACGTATCCCAAAAATGGAAAAGAATAGTGAGTAATCTGTCCCACGTAAATTGAGTCACATTCAATAGCTTGTTTCACTCTGCACGGACGTTTTTTGCGTCGATTGCCCTGCGGGTGGAGTGGCGCTCTTGAATAAGGCGCTTGGGACTTAAATTTTCATAAAAAAAACTACCAAATGTTATGCTTTTTATGTTAAAGTCCGTCTTATATTTATAGGCTCATATCTCATTAATTAAAACTTACCTCAATGGTTTTCATTGTGTTTCACATCAATACAATCAAAAACACAAAAATCACTAATAAACATTCACAGTTTAGATAATACCACAAAAAACTTAATAACTTTGGATGCGACAAACGCAACGTTAGTAACGGTTACTTTGTAACAGATTTATTTTTCGTTTTTTCTATTGTCTGGTGTTATATCTATGAATATTTTGTTAGGACAGTGACCGAGAAGCGATCATTTTATGTCCTATAGAAGGGAATCTTTTTAGAGCATAAACCCATCACACGGCTCCACTGCTGGGTGGCAGGCATAGTACACACGTGCACTCACTATACCTTCACCCTCATAGTCCGATGTGACGGAAATCCGACACGACCGGAGAAAGATCAGGCGCAGGACCGAGGGCTTAACGTGCTCTCCGAGGCAGGGGGGTTGAGCACGCCGCCATCTTCCCGATTTCGAGCAAAACCCTATCTCCTATGAGTAAGGAGGCCTATGCTCAGCAATGGAACGTCAATGGGCTGCTATTTATCTTATCTTTTGTTAATGTCGCAAAAGCCATGATGGCCTAGTGGCGAGACGCGTGGAATATCTTTTCCAGAAGTCGCTCTATTTAAAAATGAAACATACGTGCGTGATTGTTCTTTGCAATCCATCATTGCGCTTTTCGGTGTAACATCATTTGGAAACCTGCATACCCCTTGAGTAATTCTGGATTATGTGGACTCGCCCTGGGCAGCGTGGTTAGTTAGTTAGTTAGTGGCATTTCATTGCTCCAGAGTTTAAGCTCTGGAGCAATGAAATGTTGATAGGCAGCTGCTTACTTTTCTTAGTCTTAAGTGTAAAATTTTGCACTTTTCTTGATGATAAAGAGAAACCTGCATGAACAGAGAGTAATTCTGGATTATGTGTAGCCGACCAACCCTAAGTTGGGCAGTGTTATAGGTGCATGCTCTAAAACCCTTTCTCCTATGAGTGAGGAGGCCTGTGCCTAGCAGTGAGACGTTAATAAGCTGCTGCTTACCCAGTCTTTTTCATGTCCCATTGATATACTCGTAGATTCTGTTTAAGAGTCACAGCGTCTAATCCTGATCAGACACCACTAATTCCTTATAAAGCTCGTATACCTTTTTACAAGAATAAAATATATCATAATAATACATCTGACAATATCCTCGACCTTTTTTCCACAGAAGACTTATTTTGTTTTAATCGTTACATTCTTTGATTTATGAAAATACTATTATCATTCTGTATAATTAATGAAGCAGTTCTATATATTTTGAATAGGAAACCTGTATAAATTATTCTTTACTGAATCTTTTAAAGAATAAAACTGTCCTAAAAATACAGAAGGTACAAATTACGTAAGGATAAAAAATTCCTAGTGATTGCTTTCAAAATCATATTACTTTTTGTAGTAAAATGAGTCAGACTGCTTTAATAATTTTCTTGTTTTTATAACAAGTATTTGAACTCGTCTAAAAATTACTTTGACGAAAAAAGACGCAAGTTTTTTCAGCGTGTCACTTTGATTACGCTTAACGATACAATGTAAAGAATCCCATACATTAACAGCATAATGTATTGACTGGCAAATCGAAAATTGATATTGATTTTTCTGTAAAGAGATTCTCAGTGAAAAGGTAAAGTAAATAGCAGCTCATTAACGTCTTACTGCTGGGCACAGAGTTCCTCACTCATATGAGAGAGGGTTTTTAGAGCATAGACCCAACACGCAGCTCCACTGCGGATTGGCAGGCATAGTACACAAGTGCATTCTCTATTTCTTCACTCTCATAGCCCGATGTAATGGGAATCCGACACAAAAAGAGATAGATCAGGCGCAAGACCGACGGTTTGACGTACTCTACGAGGCACGGAGTTGGAACACACCGCCAACTTCCCAACTTTAGGCAAATATTGAGAAAATCTTAATAGAAAACTCAATATCGATTTCGAATTGGCCTGACCTGGGAGTCGAACCCAGGACTACATGTTTGTAGTCGAACATGCTAACCACTAGACCAATGAGGCAGTTTAAAAATTCTCAGTATTTGGCCGAAATTATTTAGTTGGCAGTTTGCTTGTGCCTTGGAGATCACGTCAAACTCGTTAATCTCTCTTCGGTCGTGTCGGATTGACAACCAATCGGACTATGAGAGTGAAGGAATAGAGAGTGTAGTTGTACATACATACATAAACACATAGCATCACGCCTCATATCTGCCTCAGGGGTAGGCAGAGACCATGTCCTTCCACTTGTCACGATCCTTGCTTATCTCCTTCGCTTCTTTCATTCCCATTAAACGTTTTATACAAGTTCGTCGGTGTAGAATACTCTTATTGACTATTTGAACGGGTACATATCACGATGGCGATTTTTAATTTTTAATTTTGCCGATATTTCGACCCAGTTGCATGGATCGTGGTCACGACGATACTGCTGTGGTCGGTTGTGTCAAGCTGTCAAGGGCAGAATCTGTCTACCCTACGTCTGATTCTTTTATTTTTCACGGCACCCACATCCATTTGTCGGCATACTACACTCACAACGTCACGTTTTAATTTTGAAAAATTGCGTCGTTTGTTCATTTGGCATAGCTTCACCACTGGATTCCACGTATCAGCCAGCTTAAAACCATCTTCACGATTGAAATTAGGATATTTTTTAATTTCAATGGCCTCGCGAACTAATCTCGGCATATAATGGCGGTCCGTGGAAAGAACTTTCGGGCTATGAAGTTCTATCCAGTGTTGAGTTCCCTGCTGCAAAATGTGCTCCGCGATCGCAGATTTTTGTATGTCGTTGTGCTTGACAGCATTTATGTGTTCTGACACACGAGTTGCTATGGAACGCTTCGTTTGCCCAATATAAGAGCTTCCACAGCTGCAGTCAATTTTGTAAACGCCCGGACATTGATACGGTAAACGATCCTTCGGAGATCTTACCATGTTTATAATCCTTTGTAAGGGAGTGAAGACAGTTTTGATGCTATAATCGTTTCGCAGTAGCCTGCCTATTCTGTCCGTCACTCCCTTTACAAAGGGTAAATAGGCCTTTGGCCTTTCTACCTCCAAAGGTCGTTTATGGTGTCTCTGCTTGCTGACGGGTTTTGGGGATCTATGTCCATTCCGACGTAACACCTCTCTTACATGGGTTAACTCGTCCTGAACAGTTAGATCATCACATAAATCGTGAGCTCGACTGATCAATGCTGTCCCGACCGAGGCAAGGTGACGTGGATGATGATGAGACGAACCATGTAAATATCTGTCCGTATGTGTGGGTTTTCTATATACCGAATGACCAAAATTGCCATCAGATGTTAAATATATATGTACATCCAGGAAAGACATGCTTCTGTGTTTCTCCATTTCGTACGTGAAGGCTATTTTATGATGAATGCTATTCAGGTGTTCCAGGTATTGGTCAACTTCTTGCTTACCTCCTTGAAGCACCGCAAATACATCATCAACGTNGCCCGAAGTTGGGAAGTTGGCGGTGTGATCCACCCCCGTGCCTCGGAGAGCACGTTAAGCCGTCGGTCCTGCGCCTGATCTCTCTCCGGTCGTGTCGGATTCCCGTCACATCAGACTATGAGAGTGAAGGAATAGAGAGTGCACTTGTGTACTATACATGCCAATCCGCAGTGGAGCAGCGTGGTGGGTCTATGCTCTAAAATCCCTCGCTCCTCGGAGTGAGGAGGCCTGTGCCCAGCAGTGGGACATTAATGGGCTGCTACTTACTTTACTTACTTACGTTGCTAAAAACCCAGCAATGAAACACAAAATTAAAAACAGTTAACATCTAGCCCGGGTCAACGACCGCTAGCTGCCCGCGCGGCCGTAAAAATGTAGATTCATTTAGCTGTACTAATAAGATGGAGACTAAATAATGCTAATAAAACATTTTAAAAATCCGTCCCATTATCAACGGTGTCATTAGTACTTTCGTCTGTCTTGGTTTTATATATATGAACTGAGAGATTATCAAGTATGACTTGTCTATCTGTCGATTACATAAGCGTTAAATAGATGACGCCGTAGTTTAAGTTTCACATGTAAGTGTACACAGGCAAAATTACGAGGGTCAGCTTACATTCTACACAAACATTAGAAAGCTGGAAGCTTCTTTGCTTGAACACGATAATCTCAGAGACTACTGTTTCGAAATAGTCTACTTAAAGTCCATGATAGCACATGCATATCTTTTTAAAGGTAACTGCTTATAAACTTTTTTAAAGTACTCAAATTTCTTCTTTCTCTTATGTGGAGTAAATGAATATATGCCAGTTTATTTTTATATATTCTTCGACTCCGCTGGATTTTATTATTGTGCTTTTCCGTAAAGGAAAACATAGTGAGCATATCCCTGGAGTATTTCTTGGGTGTGTATAGCCTTTTTTGCGCTGGGAAATGCCTATACTCACCCCGATGAAAGATTTTCCAATCGAGAGTGTGGGATTCACAGATTACAGAATTTCCACTAAAACCCAGCGGATCCCTCTTCATCCATGAGTGAGACCACTAGAGGCTCCCTAGCTCCATTCCACTGTAGTGACCTCGATGACACCGACTGTGAGGATCTACCACTAAATAGAATGAAACATGAAGCGCATACGTGCGACTTCTGCCACCAAACCTCCTACGACGGCGATGGAGGGCTTCAGCCTCTTGCTTCCTTAGCCTCTGATTTGCCTTGTTCAGCAAGATGACGGTCTCGCAAAAGAAGGCAACCCCCCTCCACCCAACTTCACTGGCGAGCATTATCCCAAATCGGCTCTCCAGTGAAAGATCTCCTCTAATCAGCGACAACAAGATATGCAGCTGGGGTATGGTGCGCCGTATCTACAGGAGTACCAAACTCATGACAGCCAACAACCTGGTGCAAGTACTCACGGAAGCAACTATGGTCTATCAGCACCTGCACCAGACGGTAGGAAAGAGATTGGTGCCCCCTGTTGAGCCAACTCTCCAGGTGAGGACGGATCGCCTCCACCGAGACTTTACCTGCAGTTGAAGACCCAAGATCTTCCCTCGATTTTTTTATCAGAGTTCTGTTGGCGAGAGCTCTGTTCCTACGCACCTGATCGTCGTAGGAGTCAGTGCCTCTGAAAGCTCTAGTAGCTACCCTGCACTAATAGGCGATTGGTTGCAAGGGGGGCCGAGGTTTCGCCCCATCACGGAGATAAGCCATATAAAACTTGAGTAAAGTTACACGAGGCAGTACAGTTATGATGTTTGATAGTAAGTGTTTGAAATAAGTAAAGTGATAAATAATGAAAGTGTTGTGAAGTGATAAGTGTATATATTGTATTAAGAATTTGAAACGCAGTAAACCAGGGTGATGGCATGTGCCTATAAGTGGGACGTTAATACGCTGCTGCTTACGTTACTTACTTTTTGTTATTTTGTTGTTTTGAATCCAGCATTGTGCTTTTCCGGGATACTCCATATTCTTTCAACATTAATGATTAACTCACGTATATTTCTATACTCATGTATAAACTGTAATCTCACCTGATGCTAAGTGCAGATACATTCTATGATTTAAGCGATATTCAATTTCAATTTGCTGATATGTTGATAACAAACCAGGACTCTCACACCAGTCCAAACAGGCTTTGACTAAATGTATTCACATACATATTATGCTAATATTTAAACAGTAATTGTGGTTGGAACTAAATATTGCGAAATGTTCGCGGTTTACAGACTTATTTAAAATTTATTTTCCGGGTCATAATTATTGGTAAACAGAAAATAATTCTGTCGTTGTATATTAACGAAAATATTTGTCGATTTGGATGTGTTCCGGTTGGATATTCTAAATCTACAATTAATGGGAAAACTTAACTTATTATAAAAATGGGTCATGGGAGGATTTTAAGAGCATAGGCCCCACGACATATACGACGACGATGGCTTAACAATATTGATGTAATATAATAACTTTATACATAGCATCACGCCTCATTCCATAGGGGTAGGCAGAGACCACGTCCTTCCACTTACCACGATCGTTGCATATCTCCTTCGCTTCTTCCATTCTCATTAAACCTTTCATACAAGTTCGTCGGTATAGAGTACTCTTGTCCTAGCCCTTGTTTAAAATGTCCTGGATTTGGTCCAGGAACGTTCGCCTTGGTCTTCCCTTTCCAACTTTCCCGTTCACTCTTGACTCATAAATCCTTTTAGTTTAGTTAGTGTACTTTCATTCATTCTCTCTACTTGCCCAAACCATCTAAACATACCTTTCTCAATTTTAGTAACTACATCTTCTTTTATACCACAACGTTCTCTTATCACACTATTTCTTACTTTGTCACTCAATTTTAACCCACTCATACTTCTCAGCGCTCTCATTTCTACCCCATTTATTTTACTTTTGTGCTTCTTCTGACATACCCAACTTTCACTACCACACAGAAGTGTTGGCACCAACACTCATCCATGCACAGCCAGTCTGGCCCTTTGAGACACCATCTATACATGAATTCACGAAGACTATTAATTAATACACTTACAACTATTTAAACAGATATTGGTAAAATATCAGTCTAATTTTGGAAACATCACAAAAATTTGTCCTTCAAGTCGGATCTGGATCTGGCTTTGAGACACCATCTGACTATTCATAAAGCCGTACAGAGCACCTTTTACCATGTTGTGTGCATTAAATCCCCTTTCAATATCACTTTCACATGTTCCATCTTTTGTAAATTTAGATCTCAAGTACACAAATTCTTTCACATCTTCCACTTGTTCCCCATCTATCAAAATATTGTCATTCATCATAGGTTCATCTCTTTTAAAATGCACAACTTTCCTTTTGTTTACATTCATTTTCATTCCTTTCCTTTTAAAAGCTTCATGTATAATATTTACCATCTCCTGTAGCTCATTAGCGGATGATGCAAGCATTACTTGATCATGAGCGTAGAGTAAACATTTGATGAGTAATTCATTCATTCTTAACCCATACATACTTTCTTTTAAGTCAAGTTGAACAGCCAAGGTGACGCAACACATCCCTGTCGATCACCTCTTTCGACAGGAAACCACTCCTTGTACGCCCCGTTTATTCTGACACAAGCACTAGAACCCTCATAGAGAGACTTCATGGTAGATACCGTCGACCACAGCTCATTCCTCACCACTGGATGGTAGGCCTTTTCTAAATCTAATCTTTATATGTCATTTATTAGTTTAACGCGTTGTTTATAACCTCAATTTTATCTTACATCTATCATATATCACATAACATCAAACCTCAGAGTGGAGTTTTAGGGAAAGGCTATCGGCAGAGCAATCAAGACCAATATGGCGCTCCCATGGCTCGCGTCAGCTGACTTGACCACACAATTCTTTTATATTTCTACAGTTGTTTTTATCTCTTTTTTGTGTGCATTAACTAACAGCTAAACAATAAAAAAATGTTATAATACAATATTTCGCTATAACATACTGTCGTAATATCATACAGTGGGAAGTTTTAACTGATGCGTCCCTATACAATTTAACAACATCATTTATAAGCCTATAAAACAGAGTGTGGAGCCATTATACGGCATCCAACCCTCGTAAAACGGAAAATACACATATATATCGCAAACAGAATATGTCACTTTACAGTACATACAAAGTTTAAGAAGAAACATTAAGAAATTGAAACAATTTTAATGTTATCTTTATACGAAGGAAAATAACAATTTTAGAAGTAAGGACTTCAAATTTTTGCTGCTTTCTTTCTCCAGAAACTCTTACAAAGTACATTCTTAAAGTGAAAACTTCATTAGCCTCATTGTGATGTGAAAAACGACAGTAAAAAGAGACAGACACATAAATCAATAAATTATAAGATTTAACGCGGGAGAAAATGTGATAGGAAGTATATACATGTACGTTTGTATGTTTCTATAGCTTATGTGTCCCCCAAGTTCATTTACGAATCGTTTAAGGGGACTGTTTCTATAGCTAAGGGTTTTCCTGAGTATATTTGGGGGCCAGTTGAAGGAATGGTTTACATAGCTAAGGTGTGCCCTAAATATAATTAGGGGCCCGGTAAAGGGACTGTTTCTATAGATAAAAACTCTTTTAAGTATTTTTAGGGCCAGTTGAAAGGAATGTGCACATAGCTAACGTGTGCCCTAAATACACTTAGGGAACGGTTAAGGGGGGGTGTATCTATAAATAAGGTCCTTTAGGGCACAGGGGCTTATTTATATAGCTAAGTGGTCCTCTGAGTACATTTAGGGGTTGTTTAAGGTGACTTTTTCTATAGATACGGGGTCCCCGAAGTATCTTTAGGGCCTGTTAAGGGGATTGTTTCTATAGCTACGAGGTTCCCTAAGTACATTTAGGGGTCGGTTAAGGGAGCTGTAGCTATAAATAAGGTTTCCCTAAGTGCATTTAGGTGCCAGTTAAAGGGATTGTTTATATACCTGAGGGGTTCCCTGAGTACATTTAGATGCCAGATAAAGGGACTGTTCATATAGGTAAGAGGTCCCTATGTGATGCTTTAGGGAATGTTGGTGAAATCGATACAATAAGATAAAATAAAATAAGATAATGTATTTGCAAGAAGAACTTCCACATACAGGGCTATTCGTAATTGGACGTATTCCCGTTAGGAGTGACTATTTTCAACAATTTCAACCCTTATATAAAAGTAAACCATTTTTAAATTAATATCCTTTTCAACTTTTATACCAGTTGTAACATATATTGTATCTAACATCCCATAAGAAGTTTTACTTCAAAATAAATATAATGTAGAGCTAACGTTACATAGACTAAATTTTATAATCATGTTACTTGTTTACGCATAGTCGTTGTTGTTGGCACTCGAAATTGCCTGTCAATACATGTCGGTCTCGCCATTCATCAGCAGGGAACTATTCTGTCATATGCAGCACTGTACAAAGGCCCGGCTATTATAGTATCTAATAGTGTATTCACGCTTATGTATGGTCAGCAAAACAAATCGGTTGTAATATTTCTTTATATGAAAAGAATCCTCCTTTACTCATTTCAGATGGAAAAACGTATTCCAGAATGCAAGATTAATGATTTATATATAAATATAACATTTTATTGTCATTTCATACTTAATAAACAGATATTTGTAGACACATAAATAGTTTTGCTAGTGGCTATTATTGGCGTGTGTGAATTACTGTCTTAAAATAAAATACACGCTATTACTAATATATGTATTTATGTCGTTCACTTTCTTTAATGTTATTTTTAACCTTTTGTTTTGTTTACTGCACATCTACCAACTTTTAGTTTATCAGAGTTGGCTTGTAGATAAAGCTTTTTAGCTTTAAGTTCCCCGTTTTGTACTTTGTGCATTAAAGTTTCTAAATAAACTTCAATAAACCAATCAAGTCGCTCGTTCTCATTTACATTAATTCATAGCTAATTAATATACATACATAGCATCACAGCTCATTCCCATATGTGTAGGCAGAGACCACGTCCTTCCACTTGCCACGAACCTTCGCTTCTTTCATTCTCATTAAGTCTTTGATAAAAGGTCGGTTTAGACTACTCTTGAGCTGGCCCTTGTTTAAAATTTCCTGGATTTGGTCTAGGAACGTTCGCCTTGGTCTTCATCTTCCAACTTTCCCATTCACTCTCAACTCATAAATCCTTTTTGTCAGTCTCCTTTCATTCATTCTCTCTACGTGCCCAAATCATCTAAGTATACCGTTCTCGATTTTCTCATACTTCTCAACCGCATTTATTTTTCTTTTTTCTTCTGTCATACCCAACTTTCACTATCATACATAGGTGTTGGCACCAACACTCATCCATGCACAGCCAGTCTGGCCCTTTGAGACACCATCTATACATGAATTCACGAAGACTATTAATTAATACACTTACAACTATTTAAACAGATATTGGTAAAATATCAGTGTAATTTTGGAAACATCACAAAAATTTGTCCTTCAAGTCGGATCTGGATCAGCGACTTATAGATGGGAAGAACTAGAACTTTAAATAATAATTGCACACCTCTTCTAACTTCTCTTTTGGTTAAAACAAATAATTGGTTGTCATATGCACTTTAGTCACTTTTTCCCCATTAAATGGTAATAATAGAAGTTATTTATTAACTATGATTGATTTATTTCTTTGTTAAGTGAAACGTAAATTTTATGCGAATGCATTGGTGCGAGTCCTCGCTTCACTATCAGAGATCCTGGGTTCGATTCCTGGCAAGGCAGTTTTTTTATACGTAAGTTTTCTGTTATTGGGGTCTTTTAGTCTCTTTTTTCTTTTTTTGTCGTCAGGATATCCTCTTGGCTACCCACAACATCACCGAGAAAGGAAGTCGCGTTGGTGCGAACAAAATGCTTTGAAAGGCACCACGTCAAATTTATAACTTAGTTAAGTACCCTATATTACTTTATACCAGTTTAGCGCACTTCTATCTTAAACTATATGATCACTTGGAATCAGAAGAAGTTACAGCTATCATGTCAGCAATAAAATTTACTATAATAAGAAATATGATTAAGGAACTTTCACGTTTCCATTTTATTTGCTGTTTGTACCTCTTTGTACTGTCTATTACTAGATAATATATGGGCGTAATGAAATAACCAGCCGTGCATCGGTCGGATTTGCGAGCAAAACAGTTTTACTCCGACCTCACTTGTAACTGAGTTATCTTAATTAGGTTATTGACGTGCTTCATACGTAAAATATATTCATTAGTTTCATTTATTCGTTTATATTCTCATATAAAAAGGCCTTGCTATCTGAATGAGTAGGTGTATCATATCAAATCAATTTTTAGTTTATCATTCATGCGCCGCACAAAAATATCGGAATACTCGGAAAAAACAAACCTACAATAAATATTTAATACTACATTAAAGTTACTCACCTAATTGAATTGAACTTTATTGTACCTTTCGAGTTGTAGACTATTATTAAGAATGGGTTACCACATTCTCTCGATATCAAGATTAGCCCAATCGAAGTCCACAGGTCTGATTTAACCCTAAAGGTCTAATTCGAAAACTATGAATCCTAGGGAAAAGTTGATAAGATCCAAAATTGTAGCAAATTTAATTCCGAACAACATTGATTATCACTATTTTTAACATAAAGTTGAAAATTAGCGAGTTATTGCATAAATTAAATCCAAGATGACGGAAAACACCACCGGGCGTGGATCCTAAAAGCTGAAAGTTAAGCTGTCAAAGACCCTGCTCGAGTTATTAAAGTAGTCAGATGGCAAATCAGAAATATAAGCATCTCTTTCTTTTTAAGCCATAATGTGCATTATCTATTTGGCTTCTCGTTAACTGTTGTAACAAAATATGCTTAGAGACACCACCAGACAATAGAAAAAACAAAAATAAATCATTTACAAAGTGCTCGCTACTAACGGTGCATGTGACGCGCCAAATCTATGTATGTATATATATGTCGGAGAAGAAGAGAGAAGGAGCGCATAAAGCATAGGGACGTATGATTCTCCACCGACATCGTCACTAATGGCATCCATAATTTGCATTCTGTGGGCGTTTGTTGGGTAATGTTGGTGCAATCAAACACTTTACTAATTACCTCAGATTATAATGTTCAATCACTTAATGTTACCGATATCAATTTACCGCGACGGAACGCTCTGTCGGACCGTCACCCGAGAACTACCGAGATACGCGCGCCGGACTTCCACTTATTGACTCTGCCCCACGCCGATAGACAGATGGCACCAGCGTTCAGACTATTGCATTCCGATTTGGTGGTCTTTCATGATAATTGAAGTCCCAAGAGCCACTTAGCATTATTCGACCCGCAGGATGATCGACGCAAATACGTCCGTTCGGGGCGGGGCAGGCAACAGTTATTTCCGCTAAAAAGCGCGGGCAAATTCCAAGGGCAAATAAAACCCGGCCGAACAATCTAAGGGATATTCTTTTTACACAACATCGTACGTTTTTACTTCTAATTAGTCCAAAGTTATAACAATTATAACCTATTCCCAGTAAATTTCTGTCAACGACCTTTGTGTTACAATATTTGAATTTTGAAATTAATCAACCATGAGTCGGAATGAAGTTGTACCCTCCTTTTGCACTCGACCCGTGTTTATTGGATTTATTTGATGACGAACGTGGTAAATTAATTTTCACCGGCTGACTAGATGTTGTGTTCGAACATGTTACAAATTATATTTGTCCAACTGTGAAAACATTTGGGTAATCGCAAACGGTGCAAATCCTTATGAGAAGGTATAATTGAGGTGTTGAACTATTAAGATAAATCTAAATTATCTTCATCTGTTAAGTCTAGAGACGTGATGGTAAAGATGTTAAAAATAAGGGTATGTACTAAAATTTTTGGACTGGCATTCGTGACTCAGAATACTATCCTCAAGATGTGTTCGGAGTGCTCGAGGGATTCCATTCTTAACTATTGGCTTACAGTTCATCATGACCAAAATAAAAAGTAAATAACGAATAAATTTGTACAATTACGAAAATCACAAGGAAGCCCTAAACCCTTAGATTCATTTACTATTTTTACTTTTTATTGTAGTTCTAATATATAAAGGCGCATCCTCGGATGTGGCAATCTTAGGTTTTGTCTGCCAAAATGTGGGTAGTCGGGCGAGGAGATCAACGTCGTGCACTTCAATAAAATATTCCACGATACAATGAGGTCCTTTTATATGAATTTCACTATAAAAAATCAACACTTATAATTTTAGATAATTAGAAAAGTATAACAAGATTTAAAACATTCCACCAGAACACGTAGGCGCGTGCGCACTCTATGAAATCCGAACCAATAATGGCCGCCACCCCAGCGCTCGGTGTTTTGTCAGCTGTCAACCTCAAAAAACGTCAAACCCGATTCGATTGTAAACCGATTAACATTCTGTGCGCCGTCATATAAAACATATTTATTATTCATTTTAATTTGTTTTGTTTTTTCTGTATTTGTTTTGTTTATTTTTTTTTTTGTTTTCCATGTCACATTTTAATTACTTGTACATTTACAAATGTAAACTGAGACAAGTGCCTTTTAATAAAGATAAATAAAAAAAATGAAAGTGACGTGAAATGAAATCTTATTAGTTTATATCCATGATATTCTTAAGTACCGAAATATTAATTAGATAGGATAGATCATTTAACATAAAAAGCACCTCATTGGTCTAGTGGTTAGCATGTTCCACTACAGACATGAGGTCCGGGGTTCGAGTCCCGGGTCGGGTCAATTCGGAATCGATATTGAGTTTTCTATTAAGATTTTCTCAATATTTGCGCCCGAAGTTGGGAAAAAATTGACGTTGTGGTCCACCGCCGTGCCTCAGAGAGCACGTTAAGCCGCTCTTCGGTCGAAATTGTCGAATTGCCGTCACGTCGGACTATGATGGTGAAGGAATAGAGAAAATATACTTGTGTACTATCCCTGCTAATCCGCAGTGGAGTAGCGTGGTGGGTCTCTGCTCTAAAAACCCTCTCTCATATGAGTGAGGAGGCCTGTGCCTAGCAGTGGGGCGTTAATAGGCTGCTACTTAAGTACCTTATAGTAAAAGCCGGAAAAAATGTGTTAAATACAGGATGGCTCAAAAGAAATCTTAGATCGATTAAAAAAGTAAGCAGTATATAAAATATGTTTATTAATTATTAAAATATCCTCTAAATGGAGACCCTCGCGTTATCGGCACTCATTTAATCATTCGGGGTTCTTCACACCGGTGGAACCATCCAGGTCAATCCGAGTTCTGTCACTGCCGTCGAGTCGTCAACGCCGTCAACTTCACCCACACCTGGTGGTGGTGACAGCAGGAGCTCACGAGGTAGTGGGCGCCCAGTGCTTTCAGATCTATGATACTCATTTAATCGAACTGTAAAATTACTTATGACAGCTCGGCAGATGGACTCAGAGATGACTGCCATTTCGTGACGGATGTTTTCTTTCAAATGCACCAGTGAAGTCGATTTATTGACGTAAACTTTAGATTAAAGATAACCCCGTAATAAAAAGTCCATAGGGGTTAAATCTAGACTGTGTGGAGGCCAATTTATGTCACCTCTTTGGGAGATCAATTTGCCTGTGAAAATTTCATGCACACGTGGCAGAGATATATTGGACGTGTGTGAAGTTGCTCCGTGTTGTTGGAACCATGTTATTTGGTTATAGCCCGAAAAGCTTTGCATTTCAGGTACCAGGAAGTTGTCTAACTTAACGCGCTGAATTCACTGTAACTGAACACCTCCTTTGATTTTCAAAAAGTACCATATGTAGGGGTTAATGTAGGGGTTTCTGATGTTTGCGTTTTGCATTCGATGCACTCCAGTAGCGGCCCTTCTACTTATTTACGTGGCATGAAGATGCAAATGAGCTTCATCTGAAACAAAATGTTGGCAAACGTTGAAAATCGCCCAATCACCTGATTTACGAAAAGCCTTTGATTGGCATCTTGAGGCTTTAATTCTTGCACCACTTGAATGAAACGCTTCATAGTTACTATATTCCCAAGAGCAAAGCTACCGATTGACATTACCCCTGTGCCCCTTGGATACGTTGCGTTCACGCAGTAAGCTAAATAAATTTAAAATTTCTTTTCAGACACCTAATATATATCATTTTCACGCCTTGGTGGCGCAATACTTACTTGTTGCTGTGCTTGAAGAGGTTCTGCGTTTGATTAATAGCAGGGCAAATATAGAAAATTATATTTTCTAAAAGTATGATCTGATGAGAGGCTTCTATGGCTAGTTACAAACCTTTCAGCAAAAAAGCCGAAATACAATTGCAATGAAATGCTGTGTAGAAATTATTTAAGGAAAATTATCTTTTAAAAGGTTATAACGATTCAATCTTCGCTTGTATCATCACTTTCCATGAGGTAAGATTACAGTTAAGCGAAAAAATCGTTAGATTTTGTAATCCATCACAACTAAATGCTATTTTTTATAAACTTAATCGAATGTTGATTTATTAAACATATTTTTCACTTACGTAAACATGGCTGTAAAGCTTAAGATTTTTAATCGTATCATATATTATTAACGCGTCGGTGAAATCATCAGAACTTCGAATAATGTAATTTTATATTAATAAAGTAACTGGTAGTTATTTTATAAACGATAAAAGCCTTACGACTTGAGAAGGCTTCATATATCTCTATCTAGTCGAAGCTGTGGTTTATGATCGAAAAACTTTTCTCATTAACTATATAACATTAAAGCTTCAAATATTTCGAATTAACACGATCTTGTTTATATATAAATGATATATATAATGATATATATAAATAAACTAGAGATACTGGCTTTATTTGAATAGGACGATGTCATAAAAAGGTCCACTCAAAGTTCAATATGCGGAGAGGGGAAAAAGTCCCTCATTATCCCCCTTGAAATGTGAGGATAAAAAAATACTTTTCTTGCTGATATATTTTATATATCAACTGCCTATCTGCCAAATTTTAGCTTCACTAATATGCTTTCTCTGTAATTATCTTTATAATCCTATTTTATATACATACATACATAGCATCACGCCTCATTCCCATACGGGTAGGCAGAGACTACGTCCTTCCACTTGCCACGATCCTTGCATATCTCCTTCGCCTCTTTCATTCTCATTAAACCTTTCATACAAGTTCGTCAGTTTAGAGTACTCTTGACCTGACCCTAATTTAAAATGTCCTGGAATTGGTCCAAGATCGTTCGCCTTGTTCTTCCCCTTCCAACTTTCGCATTCACTCTTGACTCATAAATCCTTTTTGTCAGTTTTCATTTATTCTCTCTAAGTGCCCAAACCATCTAAGCATATCTTTCTCAATTTTAATCACTACATCTTTTATACCAAAACGTTCTCTTATCACACTATTTCTTACTTTGTCACTCAGTTTCAATCCACTCATACTTCTCAACGCTCTCATTTTTACCGCATTTATTTTACTTTTGTGTTTCTTCTGCCACAGCCAACTTTCACTACCATTCTTAAGTGGTGGCACCACCACTCCTGCATGCACAGCCAGTTTGGCTCTTTGAGACACCATCTGGCTATTCATAAAGGCGCGCAGGGCACCATTTACCATATTCCCTGCATTCACTCTCCTTTCAATATCACTTTCACACGTTCCATCTTTTGTAAATTGAGATCCCAAGTATACAAATTCCTTCACCTCTTCCACTTGTTCCCCCACTCCTATTTTACCCCACTTAATTATAATAAACAAAGGTGCAAAGCTTTGGCAGGTTAATTTGATTCCATCCTAGTTATAAATGACAGACATGACAAGAGTAAAAAGTTCTTTCAAAATTGACAATAAACTGTCAGTAAAGTTAAAGCCCCGACCCATTTTCAAACTGACCATCTGTTAGCTCTGTATTTCCGTAATAAACGTTTCTGTTTTGTTGTCTAAAGGGTCTATAATTAAATGTTGTTTAGCCTTACATGATCTTTTGCACTTACTCGCCCAACGAAAATTGCTGGATACACTCTCTTTATTGTTAATATAAACCTTGTTTATTTATTTAAAGGAGCACTATCTAAACTAATTTTATGAAGAGGAAACATTTGTGTTTTGGTATGCATTTCAAAATATTTCTAATCATTAGAATTATTGGCAGCATACCATGCTCAAGTAGTTTCCATTCTACGCTATGGCATAATTTTCTGGGGAAATACCAGTATGATTAATCAGATATTTTTTGCTCAAAAAAGATGCGTAAGAGCGCTTTGCCAAATACAACGAAAAGATAGTTGCAGGCCATACGTTAAATAAGTAAATCTTACGGTATCATCTTTATATATTTTAGAATTATGTCTATTTTTAAGAAATAATGATAACCTTTTTGGTCGGACAAACCCAGATCGTTGTAGGGATAAATTTCAAATTCATAAAACCACATTTTTTAATAAAAGCATCTGCGTTATGGCTATTAAAATATATAATAAGTTACCTCCGAATGTACGAAAATACCATAACATCAATATATATTAAAATAGAATTGTATGACTTTATAATTTTTAAGACATTTTATAATATTAAACAATTTTTTTTCTATTAAGTTTTGTATACATTTCCGTTTTGTATAAATTTATTTTAATGTGCATAGATTTAAATTGTGGTTTTATTACACTTTTGTACTGCACGCCACATTACGTATTTAATTGCAATAAAGAATTTTGAATTGAATTGAATTTGAAAGCTACGTTTTCACTGAGTGACATACGCTATATTACTACCTAAAACACATGGGGATCCCTAATGCATTAATGTAACCCAAGGTGTGAGACAAAAAATCTGTATTCACGTGTACTGCGGAAACTATTGATGATAGAACAAAAGAATGTTCTACAGTATTATAGTACGTATTAATATCTATAAAAAAGTTTTTTGCCACTATAACTAATTTTTTACATTTTAAAAGTTCATCAAACCATAATACTCACACATCTATGTTAATCATTACACGAATATTTCTTTTTAAAGTGTAACTTCTTATGGCCCAGGAGAGATATATTTTCGTTACGCGTTATACGAGGTATGTACCTATAAGTAAATATGTATAAGTATTTTGTCTTTACTTAAGTTGTTGATGGAAGAATGTAAGCATGAATTGCTTAGCATGGATTTGAGTGCTCTTGACCTGGTCCTTATTCAAAATGTCCTGGATTTGGTCGAGGAACGTTCACCTTGCTTTTCCTTTTCCAACTTTCGCATTCACTCTTTTAGTCAGTCTCCTTTCATTCATTCTCTCAACATGCCCAAACCATCTAAGAGTAGCTTTCCCAATTTTAATCACTACGTCTTCTTTTATACCACAACGTTCTCTTATCACACTATTTCTTACTTTGCCACTCAGTATCAATTCACTCATAATTCTCAACGCTCTCATCTCTACCGCATTTATATTACTTTTGTGATTCTTCTGCCATACCCAACTTTCACTACGTGTTGGCACCAACACTCCTGCATCCACAGCCAGTCTGGCACTTTGAGACACCATCTGGTTATTCATAAAGGCGTGCAGATCACCATTTACCATATTCCCTGCATTCACTCTCCTTTCAATATCACTTTAACATGTTCCATCTTTTGTAAATTTAGATCCCAAGTGTACAAATTGTTGCACCTCTTCCACTTGTTCCCCATCTATCAAAATATTGCCATTCATCATAGATTCATCTCTTTCAAAATGCATAACTTTCGTTTTGTTTACATTCACTTTCATTCCTTTCCTTTTCAAAGCTACATTCATAATATTTACCATCTCCTGTAGCTAATTATCGGATGATGCAAGTATTACTTGATCATCAGCGTAGAGTAAGCATTTGATGAGTAATTCATTCGTTGTTAATCCATACATACTCTCTTTTAAATCTGTCAAATAGTTACCATGAATAGGTTGAACAGCCGTGGTGACGCAACACATCCTTGTCGAACACCTCTTTCGACAGGAAACCACTCCGTGTACGCCTCGTTTATTCTGACACAAGCACTCCAACCCTCATAGAGAGACTTCAATACTTGAATCAGATTGCCACTCACCTCATACGTATTCAAATCAAATCATTTATTGCAGTACTGTTGGTAAATAGGTTGTTACATTTACAGTTCATACGCGCAACAAGTGGCCATACAATGGCGTGCAATAATATCAATATATTTTTATAATTACAATTTCCAGGAGGTATATAATAAAGTTTTACGTCATAAAGAATTATGTAATTTAAAATTATTCGAGCCTATTTAATATTTTTACATTTGTTAATAAGGCCTTTAATTTAATTTTAGAAAGATTTTAGTTTTTTTATCTTTTAGTTGTTATGGCAATTCATTATATACTTCTTGACACATCTATTGGCCCACCTTGCATTTTCAGCTTCGTTTGGTCCTAGCTAAAATTTTATATTAGGTCGAGCAAAAAGTTTTTATGCAGTTTTGAACCTGGCACATTCATAATTTCATTCAATAGTCTTTTTTTGAATTTCGGACTCAGAATTTAAAGAAACAAAAGACAATTTGGAGCCTGTTCGTTGTTAACAAACAATCGAATACTAAAAAAAAACATGATTTTATTGGTTTACTCGGATTTAATTCTTGAAAGTGTGATTTTTCTCATTGGTTTTGCAACAAACAATACTTATTCTTACCATTAGGGTAAGGTTCTGTCAATAATCAATGGATACTTCGCCTGAAGTCGCCGCCCAAGCTGTGGCACTTATCCATGCGGGACACAGCCAACGAAATGTGAGTGTTCAACTTCGATAGGGGCCATCGAAACCTTAACTCTAAGGTGGGCCAATAGATGTGTCCAGAAGGTTATATCTTTATAGCCATTGCGTGACAGTTTCGGAATATAATGTAGTTTTCGCTCTTGGGGCCGCCAATCTGTCTTCAAATCTAGTAGATAACGTTGGCCACAGCTCATTCCTCACCACTCGATCATAGGCCTTTTCTAAATCTATAAAAGCGCAATAAACTTTTTGGTGTTTAGCCAGGCATTTAATAACAAATTGAAAGTGTAATATATTATAGAATTCAATACAATATAAGTAATAGAAGTTTCGCTTCCTCTACGTGTACTGACGCAAGCTTCTTTTTCTACCTTTCCCCATTTATATATAAAAAAAATCCAACAATATCCCTTTAATGAGCCGCCTGTACGTACATGTTTCGCAACGAAGTTATTTTGAGTATATTTTAAAGCGTAACCTGATTATCTTCGTTACACTTTGGCTGAAACGGATCTCGTTCGTGCGCAAGTATCAAAGGGAAATATAAAAGCTCTCAAGTCTACTATATTGTTCCTGAATATTAAATTTTCTTTTGAACCGCGACGCTCTTCGCGTAAGGGAAGCCTTTATATCTGATTTTCCATGGTTTTATGGGAAAGGCTTATTCAATGGAAGGACATACATCCATTATTCGTACTACGCCTCCTGTTTTGTGAATTCCGTTTTATTTGTTTAACCAATTCAACGAATTCCCGTTAGGAGGTGACAGGGCGATTAATTACGATAAGTTTATCTCAAATAACTATAATGCAAACATGAAACATTTTCGAGTTATCGTGATTTTTCAAAACAATTCGAAAATGTCACTTTAAAACATTATTTTCAAAAACGAAGCAGTTTAAAATATCATTTTTTCTTCTGAATTTTAAAAGCGACTAAACATTGTTTTTTCATAAATAATAACAATTCTGGGTCCGAATTTTAAAATGCTAGACAGAAAAGTTCAATATTTCTTTGAGATTACTTTCCACTAAATACCTTAAAAAGTAAAAAAAAAGCATTATGGAACTTGGCTTGTAGACTATCTTAAAAGTACAACCGTTTTCAATATTGTATTTCAAATAAACTGTAAAAAAAAATTGATCACAACAAATTTACAAACTGCCTCATTGGTCTAGTGGTTAGCGTGTTCGACTACAGACATCACTACAGACATATTTCCGTCATATGTGATTATTGCCTAGCTTTAACCGTTTCCTCAACTTAAGCAACGGAAGCTCTCAAAAGGAATAAATGTTACTCGTTTAAGCAAAATTTTTAATTGCTGCTCCGCTGCTCTTGTGATAAAATGTGATGTTTATGGGTTATCCACAACTAAAAAAAATTTCGATTCACACTAGTAGTTTCTGAGATTTGTATCTTAACAAACAAAAGTCTTATGTGTGTAAAATATGGCAAATCTTGTATTATTTTAAAGTAAAAGTAAAAAAGTAAGTAAGTAGCAGCCCATTAACGTCCCATTGCTGGGCCCAGACTTCCGCATAGACCCACCACGCTGCTCCACTGCGGTTTGGCAGGCATAGTACACAAGTGCACTCTCTATTCCTTCACTTACATAGTCCAATGAGACGGGAATCCGAAACGATTGGAGAGAGATCAGACGCAGGACCGACGGCTTAACGGGCGTTTTTGAATTAGACCGACCTGGGAGTCGAACCCAGGACCTCATGTCTGTAGTCGAACATGCTAACCACTATACCAATGAGCAGTTTGACAACATAACCTTTTTTATTATAACCTCAAACGTCATACGTTTGACGTAAATGTCAACGATTGACGAATAAGCATATACTCGTATATACTCTACATGCGTGTGTCAAATACGCAGTAATGTTTTTTTATTCATTTAATGTATTTTTTATGCATAATTCAAAATTAATTTTGCACTATCTCTCTCTTCATAAACTAGAGGTGTGGGAAATTTTGTTGTACGTTTTAATATATAGATATAAGACTCAATGCCCCACCATGTCACTCTCATAGATATCGATCTCATGGCAGTTGAATATCTATTAAGTCGGACTATAGAGTTATTTTTGCTAGAAGTTATAAAAGCTTTGCTTCACTTAGATTTTAATTACTGCTTTTCAGATTATTAGATACACACTTACATTCATAATCTAATCAATACAGATTCTAATTTACAACGAATATATATCTAACTAATACATTTTGAAATTCGTAACATCATTTACGTAGAATGTCCGACAGTTATTGAAAGAATTTTTTAAATCGGTTTAGTAATTTTAGCTTTATTATTATAAATTGTTAAAAATAAAAACCACCAAAAAGTTTATTGCGCTTTTATAGATTTAGAAAAGGCCTATGCTCGAGTGTTGAGGAATGAGAAGGAACAAGTAGAAGAGGTGAAAGAATTTGTGTACTTGGGATATAAATTTACAATAGATGGAACATGTGAAAGTGATATTGAAAGGAGAGTGAATGCAAGAAATATGGTAAATGCTGCTCTGCACGCCTTTATGAATAGCCAGATGGTGTCTCAAAGGGCCAGACTGGCTGTGCATGGAGGAGTGTTGGTGCCAACACTTATGTATGGTAGTGAAAGTTGGGTATGGCAAAAGAATAACAAAAGTAAAATAAATGTGGTAGAGATGCGAGCATTGAGAAGTATGAGTGGATTGAAACTGAGTGACAAAGTAAGAAATAGTGTGATAAGAGAACGTTGTGGTATAAAAGAAGACGTCGTGACTAAAATTGAGAAAGGTACACGTAGAGAGAATGAATGAAAGGAGACTGACAAAAAGGATTTATGAGTCAAGAGTGAATGCGAAAGTTGGAAGGGGAAGACTAAGGCGAACGTCCCTGGGCCAAATCCAGGACATTTTAAATAAGGGCCAGGTCAAGAATACTCTAAACCGATAAACTTATATGAAAGGTTTAATGAGAATGAAAGAAGCGAAGATCGTGGAAAATGGTAGGACGTGGTCTCTGTCTACCTCTATAGGAATGAGGCGTGATATTATGTATGTTTATGTAAAAATAAAAACAAAAATGCAAATCTTTTCCTTGTGACACTTACACTTAACAACACTTTATTATTTCGGATCCTTTGACACTCTAGACATCGACTTTAAATTCGCTATATCTTTTGAATGAAATGTCCGATTTTAATAATTTAAAAAGTATTTTATAGGTATTAAAACTGTCTTTAATAGAATATTATTTAATAGGATTAGGATTAATGCAGAGGTATTAATAATATGGTTTGATGATTGTCGGCACTTTAACTAACTTTTAAAATGCAAATATGTAGTTATAGTAGCATAACTACAGTAGTTGGACATATGGTATCATGGACTTTTTTGTAGATATTAATACGTTCTAGAATATTGTAGAACATTTTTTTTTCAATCTTTAAGTTTTCGCAGCGCACGCGATAAAAGATTTTTTGTTTCACACCTTGGGTTACATTATTGCATTTTTCTTAGGGATCCCTATTTTTTTTTAAAGTAATATAGCCTATGTCGCTCAGTGAAAATGCAGCTTTCTAATTGTAAGAAAACTTTTGAAATCGGTCCAGTAGTTTGTGTGTGAAAACGTTACATACATACATACAAAAACAAAAAAGTTTCCCCTTTATAATATTTATACCGCTTGTAAAATATCGCGATTAAAATATAATATTTAGATTGCAAAGTACAGACTCAAATAAGTTTTGTAAACAGTGGTTTCGGATGGCATCAACAAAACTCTCTCGTCGTGTTTTAATTTAAAAAAGAGCGTTATTCTTTTTTAAATCACCGCAAAGGGATTTTCTTTTCGTGACAGTCCTCGTATTAAAAGAATATTGCAAAAGCCTTCAAGGCTACACGTAAAGATAAGATATCTACAGGTTCTTCATTGGGGCTTTCTTTGTTATGATTTATTTTTATTTTAGAAGTTTTTATCTACTCTCTTGAATAACAAATTGATACGGAGGTCTATTTATCGACAGCGGTGAATATATCTGTCGGAGAATAGGAGAGAAGGAAGCATAAAGCATAAGGGCGTAGGGTTCTCCGCCGACATCGTCATTAGTGGCATCCATAATTCCATATTGTGGGCTTTGGTGGGTAATGTTGGTGCAATCATTATCTCAGATTATAATGTTCAATCACTTAATGTTCCCGATATCAATTTACACAAACTCATTAATAATAATAGCTAGGAACGCGACAGTTTCAAAAGTCGACCGCTCTGGCGGACTGTTACCCGAGAACTGGGGAGATGCGCTCCGGATTGTCACTTTTTGACTCTGCCCCACGCCGATAGACAGATGGCGCCAGCGTTCCACAGACTATAGCACTCCGAAATATCTATGTAAATAAATGAATTGAAATATATGTTTGTAATCCCAGAATAGATATCTATAGGGCTAAATATTGCCCTTCGTTGGGGTTATTTTTGTTGTGATTTTATTTTATTTTTAGAAGCTTTTATCTACTTTGTTACAACCTTGAATGACCTATTGATATAGAGCTTCATTTATCTACAGTCAAGATATTTTACAATGAATTACAACACGTGTTTTTGTAACCTCAAAATAACGTATGAAACTTATTGTTGCTGCATATGTTAATATTATTATGTAAATCTATATATTAATAATTAACACATTATGAAATTAAAAAGCCACACATTATTGAAGAAAAAAATAAAAATATTTCGTAATGATTTAGACTATAATGCAACAGAAAATATGTTAATTTAATTACACACACACATAGACACATACACGGACAGACATACATACATACATACATACACAAATACACCACCACTAATATCAATTTTATACCTTATACCATCTATCTTATGTTTTAGTTTTCAATTAAGTTTTCATTTTTAATTTTTCATTAAATAACTAGACTAGGCGTAGAATAAATTGTAAACTTGGGAAGACACTGACTCCTAAGTCACGGGCTTACCTAGTTTAGGGGTCCAGGGTATTTTAAATCTGTATTCTTTTCATGCCCAAATAAATAAAGTTATTATTATTATTATTATGATAATACATCTTTTTACGCAAATTGGTCGCATAGAGGAGTATGAAATTTCCCATACTTATAGTTTATATAAACAATGAGTGCACAATAATATTTCTTTTTATTTTGCATAAAAATACATTTAATCAATAAAAAAACATATTACACTTACTGCAACGTATTTGACACACCCATATAGAGTATATATGCTTAATTGTCAATCGTCGTGACATTTACGTCAAACGTCATAAGGTCAGATTAAAAAAGTTTATGTTGTCAAAAGCATTAAGGAGGTTACATTAGAATCTATGGTATGCCATTTTATTATTAAATATACGATATATATTGTACGATTATTTGTATTACGTGTGTTGCAGAAATATATATTTATTTACCTTTGTATTCAAAAAAAAAATGGATATTTATTACATTAGTCATTTTAAAACCGTCGAAGGCTTGAGATTTTATTTTTAAAAGATAAAAGAGTTTTTATTTAAAACCATTTTTAACTGAGATGTTTTGTATCATTAATAAAATTATCGAAACATGTCATATTAACTTTAATGGACAGCATTTCATCCGCATGGTTTTCTGTTCCAATAAACTGGAAAGATAATTTTGCATTTTATTGAAGTGAAACTTCTTTAGGCGCGTCAGGGTAATTTTTTACTGATGAAATACGTGATTAGCGCCACGAAGATGTGCAGCGTTTTTTATGCTAATGTTTGAAGGTTAGGTATTTTGAATATTCTCAAATAACAAGTGGCATTTTAATTTGCCACTCGTCATTTAATAATTTAATATACTATTTTTTCATAAAATATAAAAATTTCATAAATTCTCTTTGTTAATTTTGACAAAAAACACGTGGCATTTTTATTTACAATTCGTCATTTGAGATTTCAATAAATTATTTGTTTTACACTTTTAATATATTATTGACAGTTAATTTCATTAAATTCCTAACATATCTTCCTTTTTCGCTCCCTCTAAGCCTCGGAAATCTAAAGTTTTAGATTTGTAGAAATATCAGAAGTTTCACTTCTGACATGTGTACTTGTTAGGAAGGCACTTTTTTATTTAAATCTCATATATTTTATCTGTGGTTACAGAATTATATTCTTTGATGATGTAACTTTAATAATGTTCAAACTTATAATTTAAATTAATTATAGTCGAATTTTGTACACCAGTTTCAGTAAAAACTGTTCACAAATTGCGCGTTATTATATTTTCTTGAAAAAAATTCAGCTTATTTTCAGTTACTTAAACCAGATGATATTTTATTAAACGAAAAGCTCTGAATTAGAAAATCTAATATAAGAGACTTCCAGCCATTACATCTTAATTTCCGTTTGATAATCAAGGCTTCGCTGTTATCGAAGGAAAGCATTACATTTCTTTTATAAGATTGTAAGACGTCGTTTTCAGAGGATTTTCTTATAAGACCTCTATTAAGCTGTATGGTATCTGTACATAATAGTCTGTCACAGTTTTTGATGGATTTTAAATCATTTTGCTGTTTCATTGTAATCTTAACTGATATTATAAATGGGAAAGTAACTCTCTCTGTGTTTTCGAAATTACACCACGAAGCTGAGTTTTTTAGATAATCTATACAACAACTGACTGGAGATTTTCTGTTAATGTCGGGTATTACCTAATGATCGTGTATTTAATATTTGAATTACAGAATAATTCTTCATCTATACACCGTTTTACAAATAAATATTATTGGAATGTCTGTTTTTCCCTTACTAATATTATAAATGCGAAAGTAACTTTGTCTGTCGCGCTTTCAAGTCAAAACTACTGAACCGATGGCAATGAAATTTGATACACAGATAGTCTAGAGCCTGAGAAAAAATATAAGCTACTCTTTAATGCGAATAAAAGGTTCTAAAGAATACCAATTATCGTCGTATTTAGAGCTAGAAGCTTGAAACTTATTTTTAGGCTGTTGATTCGATATAAATAAATATGACATTTAAAGTTTGTAAAAGTTTTACCCTCTAGGGTGTAAAATAACAATCCTTACTAATATTATCCATGCGTATGTGTTGAGTTTTTACGCCATTACTACTGAACTGATTTAAATGAAATTTAGACTCTCTCTAGCCTATATCTGTATCAAATTTGTTGTAAAAGTCCAACACATTTTACGTTACTGTATGTTTTTTTAGCTTGCCAGTGAAATGTGATATGTAAGAAGAAAATAAATACATCTTTATACTATTTTTATTAGTAATAAACCATCAAACCAGCATATACTTCTCTTAACATTAAATTAATCCCATTGGCCAATGTTATCCCACTATTATAAAATAAACCAGCCGCGTTTGTACGCTATGAATTCATTATCTACTGAATCGATTTTCATACGGCTTTCAGCAATAGATATAGTGATTATAAAGAAAAGTTTATGTATATGATTTGTTTTGGTTTTGTGTAAATTCATTGAAAGGTATGAAATTTTTGGGCGGATCGGAAATAATTAAGCCGTCTGGGAGCTTTCATTGATAACACAAACAATTGTAAACATTTCATTGCCAATTTATATACAATCTTAGCAAATAAAAACCTTTCTGAACAATCACTCTTATCTATTGGTGAAAACCGCATGCAAATCCGTTCAGTGGTTTATTAATTATTAGGATAATAATAAGGATATATATGTAATACTCTACGCTGATTTGATGGTTTATTGCTAAAAATACTACAAAAACGTATTTATTTTCTCAGAGAAGACAATGAAATTTGGTACACAAAGATAAGATAAGATAAGCTCTTTACTATGAAACACTGCAAATAACTCATTAAAGTATTTACTCGTATGTGTCTTAATTGAAAAATAATTAAACTTTAACTAACTAAAAATGCTACCCAAAAATTAAAATAACTAAAAATGCTACCCAAAAACACAGCTAGCACGAAGCAATCCTTTCGCGACGTAGACGTTTACTAAGAACAGGTTTCGTCATACTTAGATACACAGAATCGGGAAACTTAAACATAAAACTAACGTATATTCACTTCAAATTAGGCAAAGTTGCTACTTTCATGATTTAACCGCTTACTAAAAACGCGTTCACTCATATTTCCACGTGACAAGGAACTAAGCACGATACACCGAGGAGAACAGGTTTTAATTAGAACATGTCATTCATATACGCATTTGGATTGTTTATAACCTCTAATAAATTAAGATTAATTTATTATTAAACTTTTTTTATGCATAACTTATAAGATCATGTGGGCCTAAAAATGAACATGGATAAGACGAAAGTTATGTCCAATATCCATGTTCCGCTCCACCCAGTCATCGTTGAGAACTCTACACTCGAAATTGTTGACGAGTATACATACCTGGGACACATAGTCCAGCTAGGTAGGTCCAATTTCGAGAAAGAGGTCAACCGCCGAATCCAACTCGGTTGGGCAGCGTTCGGGAAGTTCCGGAAGACTTTTTCGTCCAATATCCCTCAGTGCCTGAAGACCAAAGTCTTCGAACAGTGCGTGTTGCCAGTGATGACCTACGGTTCTGAGACGTGGTCGCTGACTATGGGCCTCATGCGGAAGCTCAGAGTCACTCAGCGTGCGATGGAGAGGGCTATGCTCGGAGTTTCTCTACGCGATCAAATCAGAAATGAGGAGATCCGTAGCAGAACCAAAGTCACCGACATAGCTCTACGAATCGCGAACCTGAAGTGGCAATGGGCGGGGCACATAGTCC
>JACTOM010000925.1:4184004-4202099 GCA_015832385.1 Elymnias hypermnestra
GGATTTAGAAGAGGAATGGGATGTACGGATCAGGTCTTTTCTTTACGGTGCATAACTGAAAAATGTTTGGCTAAACACCAAAAAGTTTATTGCGCGTTCGTAGATTTAGAAAAGGCCTATGATCGAGTGGTGAGGAATGAGCTGTGGTCAACGTTATCTACGTATGGGGTGAGCGGTTGTCTGATCCAAGCATTGAAGTCTCTCTATGAGGGTTCTAGTGCCTGTGTCAGAATAAACGGAGCGTACACGGAGTGGTTTCCTGTCGAAAGAGGTGTTCGACAGGGATGTGTTGCGTCACCATGGCTGTTCAACCTATTCATGGATAAATGTTTGACAGATTTAAAAGAAAGTATGTATGGGTTAAGAATGAATGAATTACTCATCAAATGTTTACTCTACGCTGATGATCAAGTAATACTTGCGTCATCCGCTAACGAGCTTCAGGAGATGCTAAATATTATGAATGAAGCTTTGAAAGGGAAAGGAATGAAAGTGAATGTAAACAAAACGAAAGTTATGCTTTTTGAAAGAGATGAATCTATGATGAATGGCAATATTTTGATAGATGGAGAACAAGTGGAAGAGATGAAAGAATTTGTATTCTTGGGATCTAAATTTACAAAAGATGGAACATGTGAAAGTGATATTGAAAGGAGATTGAATACAGGAAATATGGTAAATGGTGCCCTGCGCGCCTTTATGAATAGCCAGATGGCGTCTCAAAAGGCCAGACTGGCAGTGCATGCAGGAGTGTTGGTGCCAACACTTATGTATGGTAGTGAAAGTTGGGTATGACAGAAGAATCACAAAGGTAAAATAAATGCGGCAAAGATGAGAGCGTTGAGAAGTATGAGTGGATTAAAACTGAGTGACAAAGTAAGAAATAGTGTGATAAAACGTTGTGGTTTAAAAGAAGATGTAGTGACTAAAATTGAGAAAGGTGTGCTTAGATGGTTTGGGCATGTAGAGAGAATGAATGATAGGAGACTGACAAAAAGGATTTAGGAGTCAAGAGTGAATGCGAAAGTTGGAAGGGGAAGACCAAGGCGAAAGTTCCTGGACCAAATCCAGGACATTTTAAATAAGGGCCAGGTCAAGAGTACTCTAAACCGTCGAACTTGTATGAAAGGTTTAATGAGAATCAAAGAAGCGAAGGAGATATGTAAGGGTCGTGGGAAGAGGAAGGACGTTGTCTCTGCCTACCCCTATGGGATTGAGGTAAGATGCTATGTATGTATCTAAAAAATCTAGGTACATGGGAGCTTTCATCGAAAACACTGCCTCAATACTTTGATTGATATATGTATTTTTTTAACTTTTAACCCTACTATTTAAGATGATAGCGTTTTATACATGACTATTTTCTTGCTTGGTAAAATTTGTATAGTGGGTTATCGTTAAGAGATAGTTATGTGTTAACACATTTTTTGTAGATCTTTAACAGAGAAAGTATCCCACAATTCATTATGTTATTATATAGAAGGATTTA
This sequence comes from Elymnias hypermnestra, assembly GCA_015832385.1. Classification (NCBI taxonomy): domain Eukaryota; kingdom Metazoa; phylum Arthropoda; class Insecta; order Lepidoptera; family Nymphalidae; genus Elymnias; species Elymnias hypermnestra. Next base: position 4,185,494 of record JACTOM010000925.1, read on the forward strand.
GGCAGTGTTTCCGATGAAAGCTGCCCGGCGGCTTAATTTTTACCAATCCTCCCAACAATTTCAAACCTTTCAATGAATTTACACTAAACCACAACAAATTAAATACATAAACCTTCCTCAATAATCACTATATCTATTGCAGAAAACCGCATGAAAATCGCTAAAGTAGTTTATGAATTCATAGCGTACAAACGTAGCTGCTTTATTTTATAACAAGTATAGTATATCTATGGCCAATGAGAATAATTTAATATTAATAGAACTATATGCTGGTTTACTATTAATTAAAATACTGTAAAGACGCTTTTATTTTCTTCTTATACATAACATTTTACTGGATAGCTAAAAAAACATACAGTAATGTTAAACTTTTACAACAACTTATGATTCAAACATTTATCAAGAAAATCCGTTCCTTAGTTTTCGAGTTTGTCTCGAACAGACAGACAGATGCGGCGGAGGATTTGGTTTTATAATATCGACACCGAAAAGGAACACGTACTAACCTGCAAATTATTGTTTTAATAACTTTAGGATCCAAAGCTAAAGTATCGTTGCGATAAAATGCGAATTCTTTTTAGAGTTCTCCTAAGTAAAATGAAATTAAAAATACCGGACTACTTAGAAGTCTCTCAAATTATTACGATAACAACAACGATTAGTTACAATTATTTTTATTTTTGGAGTCGGTGCCTGTAAAAGATTCGGCGGAGTGTCGTTAATTTGCTTCTAAAAATTGAAGATTTCCGATAGTTTGTCATAGATCACATGATCAAACCTCACCAAACTATCATCAACACAACTCTTTTTTTTTCATCTCGAGGAATTTAGGGACTTTTATCCACAAGACATGTCAGCCCCAAAGTAACTTAACTTTAATATGAATCACTGATAGCCCGCTATTATCATATTGTAAAATTGTACAGCTACTTCTGACGTTGGACTACTCAGAATGCTCTGCAGTAGGCCAACATCAAAACAATTTAGACCATAGCGGTTTATCAGCGATTGTCTTTCTTTCATTGTTCTGATGCACTCCAAGAGAAGATGCTGTACGTCTTCTAATTGATTGCATAGAATGCAGTTCGGTGTAGCCGCTTTATTCATTAAATAGGCATATTTATTTGAGGGATAATGCCCGGACCGTAACCTGAAAGCTACCTTAAGATGGTTTCTACCTAAGGCAGCGTTTCCAAACCAGGGTACTCGCGGAGGTTCACTCTGCATGGTCTTATACCAGATCCCCTTCGTTCTGGATCTCTCGTCAAAATAAGATTTCCATAACACAACTCTTGAAATACATCCTTTCCGATAAAAAACAAATCATCGAAATCGGTTGGGAAATTTTGAGTTATTCATCCATTCGTCGCGCACATGCTTAATGCAAATTTAACGTCTAGATCTAGACCTGGTTTTCTCTTTGAAGACATTATCAGAACTGGACCAAAATAAAATGCAACCCCACAGGCAGCACCACCTTTCGTATAAAAAAAGAATCATTAAGATCGCTTCACCCAATCGGCAGTTATTAGGTAACAAACATAAAAAAAAAATACAGACGAATTGATAACTTTCTTTTTAACCGACTTCATAAAAAGGAGGAGGTTATCAAATCGTCTATACTTTTTTTTTTTTACAGTAAGGGTGCGATTTGTTACAGAATATCTAACTATATATATTGCAATGAGCTTACGTTTATTGCTGCATTGCAATATTTATAAGGTGTATTATATGTGATGCGGTGGTAATAGTGTGCGAGGGGGAAACTTTTGCGTATTAGTGTTGAGCTCAATTACCATATAAAATACTGGTGATAGCGGAATCGAAGCTGCAACCTCATACATGAGTAACGTAAAAGTTTGCGGGTTCAATCCCGGGTGTGGCGATACTAATGTAAATTTCACTTTGTGAAGTTTCATTTAAATGGTGCTGTCTTATATAAGCAACACGTTTTGGAGGTGTATCCATATTCAGATAATAGTGTTAGTTTATTTCAGATTCGCTAAAAATCAAAAACATAAATAAAAATTGAAAGGTACAGGTTGTAACTACATATATAGTTGACTGCCTCATTGGTCTAGTGGTGGGCATGTTCGACTACGGACATGAGGTCCTGGGTTCGAGTCCCGGGTCGGGCCAGTTCGAAATCGATATTGAATTTTCTGTTAAGATTTTCTCAATATTTGCCCGAAGTTGGGAAATTGGCGGTGTGATCCACCCCTGTGCCTCGGAGAGCACGTTAAGCCGTCGGTCCTGCGCTTGATCTCTCTCCGGTCGTGTCGGATTGCCGTCACGTCGGATAAGAGAGTACACTTGTGTACTATGACTGCCAATCCGCAGAGGAGCAGCGTGGTGGGTCTTTGCTCTAAAAACCGTCTCTCATATGACCGAGGAGGCCTGTGCCCAGCTGTGTGACCTTAATGGGCTGCCACTTACCATACCTTACCTTTACATACATAGATATAAGTGAGAGCTGCCAAGTGGACACGCGGGACACACTTACCTTGGCTGACGCCGACACCAAATATAAAAATACGAAATATCCTAAAAAATAATACGCAATTATTTTTTACCTTTTTAGAAAATGTTAATTTGTTTGGAATAATGTGTTTTGAAGGCGGTCCTTTTTTGTTAAAATTTATTTTGAAGTCGGTTAATAAAATATAAATATCGCGTCCAGAGTGACAACTGCTCCATAAATATGGAAGATGTAATTGCTTTATAATGATTTTGATTTATTAAAATGTTTATAGTGCTTTCCAGCAACTAATTGTATCATACTTCTCTCAAGGAAATAAGATACTCTGTAAATGCCAGCTGTAATTTTGTTTTTAAGTGGTGATTCCAGTTATTTTTTCTTATTCCTTAAGGATGCCAACAATTAATTGTAAGGGATCATTTAAAGACCTTCGTTAGCATTATCCTTTGATAAGGGTCGTGACAGATGTGAAAAGTCTATTTAGCTATAAACAAATGTTATATAGTATTTTTAGTAGAATCGTAGTCAATTTGACGTAAAACATTGTTTATATGTCTGTCTAGATTTGATTACGATGATAAACTTCATTCAGGCATTTAATTGTGGATAATTTAGTTTCCTGGTATAGTGGCAGTGGAAAGTCTACTAAGTCGGACTATAGATTTATTTTCGTTAACATAAAAGTTTTACTTCACTTAGTTTTTAATTACTTCCTTTTAGTATAATTCTTTGTTTTATGAAAGATTTTATTAAATCGTTTGTGTAATTTTTAGCTGAATAAAGATAAAAACATTATAGATATATCGTTGCCTATTGGTATCCTTGGAATATGAGCTAACTCACCAGTCGCAGGCCCAGTTATGAGGGTCGCTACAATTATTTTAGATAGACATTTTAAACTCGTTATATCTTTTGAATGGATTCCTATTTTAATAATTTAAAAAGTATGTTACAGGAATTAAAACGGGCTTTTTAAATTATATTTAATAGGATAATTAAATACAAAGCCATGAATAATATGGTTTAATTGCTGTCGGCGCTTTTAATAACTTTTGAAATGAAAAAACTAGTTATGGTGGCATATTGTAGAACATTTTTTTGTTCTATCATCAATAGTTTTCACATCTTTGGTTACATTACATTTTTATCACAGAGCCCAATTTAATATAGCCTATATCGTTCAGTAAAAATGCAGCTTTTCTAATCGTAAGAAAAAATTGAAATCGGTCCAGAAGTTTTGGGTGTAAACGTTACAAACATACATAAATAACAATTATTAAAGGAACATTATCACCTAGACAACGATCTTAGAACTTGACGACAATATATATGTATGTCGGAGGGCAATAGTCTGTGAATCGCTGGCGCCATCTGTCAATAAGTCCGAAGCGTCTCTCGGTAGTTCTCGGGTGGCGGCCCGCCGGTGCGGTCGACTTTTGAAACTGTCGCGTTCCCAGCTATTATTGTTAATGAGTTTGTGTAAATTGATATCGGGAACATTCAAGTGATTGAACATTATAATCCGAGTTAATTAATAAAGTTTTGGATTGCACCAAATTACCCACCAAAGCCCACAGTATGGGAATTATGGTTGCCATTAATGACGATGTCGGCGGAGAACACTACGCCCCTATGCTTTATCCTTTCCTTTCTCTCTCTTTCTATCTTATGTATGTAATAATATTACATATATTAGTTTATTTGTACATTAATTGTTATACATGTACTGGAATGTAGATATTAGTATGTAGGGTTATTTTATTGCCTACATCCTTTATTACTTTCAGCTACTTTTTTAACCCAAGGTTGTCTGTAAGAAATCGCTATTTAGCAAAAAGACCGTCTATTGTACTTTTTAACCGACTTCAAAAAATGGAGGAGGTTATCAATTCGGCTGCAATTTTTTTTATGTTTGTTAAGTCATATCTTCCGACTGGGTGAACCCACCTTGATGACTTTTTTTATATGAAAGGTGGTGCTTGTCGCAGGGTCTCAATTTTTTTAATCCAGTTCTGATGATGGCATCCATGAGAAAACTGGATAAGTGTTAAATTTACATTAAGCATGTGAGCGACAAATGGACGAATAACTCAAGATCATGACAACCGATTTCGATGATAATTTTTTTATTCCAAAGGATATACTTCAAGGGTTGTTTGATGATAGTTCGGTTAGGTTCTGATGATGTAATCCATGACAAAGTGACGGTACTCTTCAATTCTTAGGAGCAAATCAACGATACTCGGCAGAATCGTTTATAGGCTATCCAGATATTTGAGTTGCCTACCGTCACTTCGGTATGGTTAAGTAATTGTCGTATTTAAATTTGATGATCAATGGTACTCCTTAACGGCCTAGAGTAAGGGTGTGATTTTTGCCAGAATATATAACTGTCTGTACTCAAATAACAATAAGCTTACGTTTCTTGCTGCATTACAATATTTGTAAGGTGTATTATGTATAAAGAGGTGGTAGCCTGGGAACTTTTACGTATTAGTGTTGTGCTTTTTTTATGTTGTTGTTGTCATTACCATGGAAAAGACTGGTGATAGCAGGGTGGAAAAATAACTAACCTGTAATGTACGAGTATTAGGTTGCGGGTTCGATCCCGGGTGTGACGATATCATTGTAAATTTAACTTTGTAAAGCTGTTTCATTTAATTGGTGCTGTCTCATATGAGCAACACATTTTTTAGGTGTACACATATTGAGACAACTTTGTTAGTTTACTTCAGACTTCATGACGCCGGCTCCGAATATAAGATTAAAAAAGAATACGCAATTATTTTTTACTTTTTAGAGCAAATTAATATATTTGGAATAGTTTGTTTTGAAGGCGGTTCTTTCTTTGTTAAAATTTTTATTTATTGCTTTTAAGAGTTTGCTTTAAAGGTTCTTTATTATTATAAACGTGCAATAAAGTGTATAAAAAAAATACATAATACATATAATAAAACATGATCTGATGGATTTATTTCGTGCACATTTTTTAAGTTTTAACTCAGTTAGTTGTTGGCTTTTCTAAAGGAACCTTCGTAACTTTATATTTTAAATCGATCTGTAATAGCAGCATTGAAAATAATATGACAAAATTACTAGATCTGAAAGCTACTTTGTTAAATATATATGTCGGGGAATAAGAGAACGGAGAGAATAAAGCATAGGGGCGTAAGGTTCTCCGCCGACATCGTCATTAATGGGATCCATAATTTAACTTCTAATACTGTGGGCGTTTGTGGGTAATGTTGGTGCAATCAATCACTTTTTTAATTAACTCGGATTATAGTGCTCAATCACTTAATGTTCCCGATATCAATTTACACAAACTCATTAACAATACTAGCTAGGAACGCGACAGTTTCGAAAAGTCGACTGCACCAGCGGGCCGTCACCCGACAACTGCCAAGAGACGCCGTACTGCCACTTATTGACTCTGCCGCACGCCGACAGCCAGATGGCGCCAGCGTTCCACAGACTATTGCACTCCGACATATATTAGTTCTTCTTATAGATATACATATAAAGCGGTTTGAACGTGTTTTATCATGAGTGATATTCGCGAAAATCTAATAACGTATTTAGAGAGGTTTAATTTTTAAGACGGGCATATTTTTTTGCATAAAAACGAACTTATAAAAATAAGGCCAATTAAAACTGTTATAACAGCAAGTGTCGTCATTTAAATAAAATGTATTTGAACTTAACCGAATATATTGAGAAAATTTGAGCTGTTTATATAAAGGGAGAGTGTGAGCTGATAATAAGGATTTAAAAAGTGATTTATATATATAAAAAATGTGGAACCCAAATATAGACAATCGACAAATGGAGAAACGGGTTGTAGTTGGTAGAGTCCGACCGACATGGGCACGAAATCTACCAGATAGAGACGATGACGATAAAACTGAAGTAGTTGGAGCGATGCCACATAGTGATCCACCTTCTCCGTCTGAGCAATGGGACCATCAAGGGAAACCAGAAGAAAAATATGACGTTTTTGGAAAGGTAAGAATCATATTTCAATTTGACCTATAGCCTAGTTTAGCAACCTAATTCCGGAACCCTTTTTTACAATCCAAAAAAGTGCATGCGTACAAAGTACACATATCAGAAGTGAAACTTCTTTTGCAAATTAATATTTATATCTATACAAATCTAGAACTTTAGATTTCCGAGACTTGAAGGGAGGTAAAAAGGAATTTAATGAAATGAATTGTCATAAAATTATACAAATAATTTATTGAAATCTCAAATGATGAATTGTAAATAAAAATGCCACGTTTGTCAATAGTATATTAAAAGACGAGTAGCGTATTAAAATTCCACATGTTATTTCTAAATATTAAAACTACCTAACTTTCAAACGAATTTGCATAAAAAACGCTGCACGTCTTCGTGACGCTAATCACGCGATTCATTCCTCAATTTTACCCTCTAAATAAAAATAGGTTAAACTCGTTATAACATCAGTTATCTGTCAGTGAATGTCCCGTCAAAATTGGTCCAGCCTTTTGAAATGTTAACGAGAACCAATATAGACAGAGATACAAAATATATGATATTTATATATCTGAGGACCTAGACTATCCGTGTACTTAATTTCATTTGAATCGGTTCAGTAGTTTTGCCAAGAAACGCCGACAGACAGACAAAGTTATGATGCTGCCACACTGCTATTTAAAAATATTTATAAACATTTTCTAACAATGTTAAAAATTGTTTTCATGTTAGTGTATGTTAGTTAACATCTCTATCAGTGTGGGTGCACTCAAAACATCTTACAATTTATAACATTTCAAAATGTTTGTAAACAATTTTAAACAGCTGTGAGGCAGCACCATTTAAAATATTAGTAAGCATTGTTATTTTACACCCTTGTGAGTAAAACTTTTACTATATCTGAATGTTTTATTCTTGTAAATCGAATCAACAGCCTAAAAATGAGTTTCAAAGATTCTAGATCTAAAAATGACGATAATTCCATCCTTTGCAACAAATTCTTCGCATTAAAAAGTAGCCTTTGTCCTTTATGCGGCTCTAGACTATCTATGTACCAAATTTCAATTGTGAGAAGCATGAGTGGATTAAAACTGAGTGACAAAGTAAGAAATAGTGTGAAGAGAACGTTGTGGTATAAAAGAAGACGTAGTGACTAAAATTGTGAAAGGTATGCTATGTAGAGAGAATGAATGAAAGGAGACTGACAAAAAGGATTTATGAGTCAAGAGTGAATGCGAAAGTTGGAAGGGGAAGACCAAGGCGAACGTTCCTGGACCAAATCCAGGACATTTTAAATAACGGCCAGGTCAAGAGTACTCTAAACCGACGAACTTGTATGAAAGGTTTCATTAGAATGAAAGAAGCGAAGGAGACATGCAAGGATCGTGGCAAGTGGAAGGGTGTTGTCTCTGCCTACCCCTATGGGAATGAGACGTGATGCTATGTATGTATGTAAATTTCATCTACATCAGTTTAATAGTTATCTCGTGAAATCGCATTTATAATATTAGTAAGGATTGTATATCCATTTAGAGAAATGCTGTTAATTTTAAGTTAAAAACAGACATTCCAATTATACTTATTAGTAAATACACGATTATTAGGAAATACGCGACATTAACAGAAAATCTCCAGTCACTTGTTGTATAGATTATCTGACAAACACAGCTTCAGGGTGTAATTTCGCAAGCGTCTACTCTCTAATGAGGACACACCGCTTTAATAGATATTAATGAGAACAAAAATATATAACATAGTAGATTAATAGTGACAGTTTTGTCGCATGCAATATATACCCTCAAAATAAAAGCACAGCGTGTCTGCTGTCACTTCAACTATAATAAAAAATTGGGAAATTTGTTGTACGTGAATACCTCGCGTAACGGGTAATTGTTCCTATATAAAATATTGTTATTTATAGCGTTATTAACTCTTTGATCCTTTAGCTATCCTCTGGTGTAGCTGAATTTCGGATAAATGGGATAGATATGTAGCTACAACACCAAACTGTATCCTCCTAATTTGGTAACATTCTTCGAAACGGCTCGACTGATTTTTATAAAATATTTTTTGTATAATTATTCCCATAGACGTAGGCAGAGACCACGTCCTTCCATTTTCCACGATCCTTGCATATCCCCTTCGCATCTTTCATACTCATTAAACCTTTCATACAAGTTCGTCGGTTTAGAGTACTCTTGACCTGGCCCATATTTAAAATATCCTGGATTTGGTCCAGCAACGTCCGCCTTGGTCGTCTCTTTCAACTTTCCTATTCCCTCTTGACTCATAAATCCTTTTAGGCAATCTCCTTTTATTTATTTCCTCCATGTGTCTAAACCATCTAAGCATACCTTTCTCAATTTTAGTCACTACATCTTCTTTTATACTACAACGTTGTTGTTTTTAGAGTAGCATTTTCATTAATTTAGGCAAATTGGTTTTACAAATAAGATACATAACACCTCCACAACCGCCCTCTTGACGGTGGTTCCAGAGATACCTGGATATGTCTTAAATATTTACATAGCTAAGTACTTCAGAGAGATGACTTTAAATTAAATATAGATAATCAAATCAAACCAAAAATATCTTAATTCAAGTAGACATATTACAGTACTTTTGTTTCGTCAAATTATATTTTTTTTCTTCCACACTTTGATTCTAATATATGTCTGATGATGGTACTCAAGAACGGCTTAACGTCTAAAGTTACGGGGGTTCCTTCGCACCCTGATCCGAGAAGAACCCACAACAAACTCAGTCGGGTATTTTTTTTTGTTACCATCACCATTACAATATCATATTAGGTTACTATATTTTATTTCAAATTAGATAAGTCGTAGGTATCTAATAGTTTCACATGAAAATGGATGCGGCACTTTTCATGAACCTGTGCTAGAATATGCTAAAGTGATTATTGCACACGGGCACTTAATGTTTGGTAGCTCTTAGTCCTACTGTCTTTTATAGAATAATTGGGAAAGGTTGTAAAAGCGATAGGGAGGAAAGCATGAAAGGGCTTAACGAGGTCGTGGTGCTAGAAAATCCTCTACGTATAATACTGGTGGCTTTCCCTTGAAATCAATTCCAACAATATTCATTCAGGCGACAAAACGACACTCTTGGGAATCATTTAATAGAAATTTAATGAGATTAAAAACAAGTTCACAGATTGGTAATTTAAAAATGTGCTTTAATTCAGTTTTTATCAAATTAATTAACCTTCAGTTCATTGCAAGAGTGCGAAACCTTAATATGGAGTGCAAATTTTTCGGAATCGATCTCAAGAGGCAGCCAACTGGTTTTGAGATCTACAAGCATTGGCTACCAGTCATTTGTCGATTCCTCATCCGTGACATAATTTGTCAAAAGTTAAAATTAATACGACAAACTTTATGATAAATCACCAACCCAAAAAGTTGTTGATACTACGGCTCAGTCGGCGGACCGCTCTGGGATATTAACTTATAACATCCTGAATTTTATATATAACAACATGTAACGTGATGAGAATTTCAGCAATTCAGATGTGTATTTGAATGAAAGGAGACTGACGAAAAGGATTTATGAGTCAAGAGTGAATGCGAAAGTTGGAAGGGGAAGACCAAGGCGAACGTTCCTGGACCAAATCCAGGACATTTTAAATAACGGCCAGGTCAAGAGTACTCTAAACCGACGAACTTGTATGAAAGGTTTAATGAGAATGAAAGAAGCGAAGGAGATATGCAAGGATCGTGGCAAGTGGAAGGATGTTGTCTCTGCCTACCCCTATGGGAATGAGGCGTGATGCTATGTATCTATCAAAAACCCTACAAAATTCTCAATAAAATTAAGTAACTTTCCCAGAAATAGTTTTTAAATTAAACCGCCTCTGATGTCTACATCCCATGAACTATTTACCTCCTCATCTAAAACGGCTTGATCGATTATATTTAATTATTTATGTATGTTTAATAGGTCTGAGGACCTATTCTCAGTCAGAGGGTAGAAGGATAAAAAAACTAAACGTGCGTGCGCACAAAGTACACATGTCATAAGTGAAGCTTCTTTAGCAAACTAATTTTTAAGTCTTGTTTATATTTATACAAAACTAGATTTCCGAGACTTAGAGGGAGGGAAAAAGGAAGATATGTTAGGAATTTAATAAATTTAATTGAAAATGAATACAAATAATTTATTGAAATCACAAAAAACAAAATGTAAATAAAAATGCCACGTGTCTTTATCAATATTAGAAATGATTAATTAAATTTCGGTATTAAATTTAAAATTTAGAACAGGAGATTTATGAAATATTATTGTTTTTGATTTTAGGAAAGATGGCATATTAAAACTTCGTGACGATGGGTCGTAAAGTATTTTTTAACCTCCTACCCTCTCCTGATTTCTGAACGACGGAACATCAAACGTTTGACAATTAGGCTTAGTTTCTAAAAGATAGCGAAATTGTTATTTTTACTCTATGCCAAGCATCTTTTTATATTCACTCACCCTTTAAACGTTCCCTGGACATCCACAAATAATTGAAAATCAGTCCAGCCGTTTTTAAGTTTTATCGAGACTACCCAGCAGCAATTGATTTATATTTATGGATTTTCAACTGAAGCTTATTAGTCATCTGTGCCCTAATCCTCAAAACTATTGGTCAAATTTCAACAGGACCAACACAGATGATATCTCATGAGGCTTTTTCAACTTTAATTTTGTATATTGCCATTTCCAGGTGATGTTGCTCGGCGACAGCGGTGTCGGAAAGACATGCATGCTTGTACGCTTCCGGGATGGAACATTTCTCGCCGGCAATTACATTTCCACCGTTGGAATCGACTTCCGGGTATAAATGTCTCGCAACAACAAACATTTTGTCTCCCAAAAGATAGAAAACCCACTTCAAAGCAGTGTATATTTGTATTCAAAGTGTAAATTAACCTTTAAAAAAACTCAAAGAAATCACAATCTTTGTTGAGATAAAACTTCTTTACGCACGCTTGACTTGGGAGTAAGGTAAATGCATGACGAGAGAAAATGAGGTGAAATAATTTAAGAAGAAACCGGCAAGAAACTCAGCAGTTACTACTTTAAATACAGTTTCTGTACATTACAATATATCCAGCTTCCATGTGCAACAGGAATCATGTCCAAACATCTTTGCCACTTAAATAATCTTCAATATTATAATACGCTTTTTGAAAACTCAGAAGTGATTCGGGTATCTTATTAAAAATGCGTAAACTAAACGCCACAAATGATTTCTGAACCTTCTTCACTCTAAAATGTGGCATTACAAGTTTGTGACTAATAAAATGTTATTCAATATATATTGCGACGGTGCTGTGAGAATTGTTCATTTCTGTAATATTAAGATTTTCTCTACAAAATTTCAAAAAAAAGTTCTTATTTAACTTAATTCTAAAAGTATAAAACCTCATTACCTACTACCTACTTTGTTAACCTATTTCCAAATGTTTTTTTTTGTGCAACATACAGAATTTTATTCTTCTTTTAAATAAAAAAAAACAAATGGTCGTCAAGGGTTCCGAGTTCAAACGGGCCAGTCGCGGGGATACGTGGCCAGTTTCTGCTACGCCATTGGTGTTGAAGTTTGGCGCGCTTTTTACGTGCCCGCCCCTTATTCGTGACAGCTGTGATTGAATCGGCTCCTTCACAATGATTTATAGCGTGGTCGTTTTTTTTGTTAGTTTTTTGCCGTTTGATTTATAACATTTGGCACGGACACGTTAATTAACGGAAGAAATATAATATCCTTTTACCATCTATGCTTTTTGCAGCACCTTTAATATAACTTTATACTTACTTTTTTTTGTCATTTTGTCTTTGCTGATAGTGTCTATGCTCGCAAAGACGGTGTGAGATACGGTCTTTTTATTATTTTTTTTAATTAAATTTCTACTGTTAGCTCACATCCTGGCCATGTACTTATCTTGTTCAAATTTTCATCCACAATTCTTCTTTAATTGTAGTATTTGAAGTTCAAACTTCTTTTCGTACGCTTGCCTTGGAGATTGAACTGGCAAATGTATTACTAAAGCGTTACGATAAGTGTAATTGGGCAAGGCGAACACTATTAATTAACGAACAATAATTTTTAAAATTTATATTAGTTAAGGCTAAAGCATACTCCTTTTTTAGTTAATATTAATTGATTGATTAAATTTATTTAGCGAAGAATTATACAGCGCTATGAGCATAACATATTCATGCTAGATAACCTAGGAATTGATTAACTCTAACTACTTTTTAAATTAGTTAATAAAAATATATCAAATCTGTAAATATTTAAAAAATATATTCAATTGCCTTATTGTGACAGCATATATTCCAATGTATTTATTATATAGTCATTATATACGCTATATTGCATTATGGCAACATTATTTTTAAATTTGGAACAGTTTTACTTAGTTATGATACAACTAACGCCATCTGTTGCAGAATAAAGTAGTGACGGTAGACGGCATCAAGGTAAAGCTTCAAATATGGGACACAGCGGGACAAGAGCGTTTTCGTAGCGTCACACACGCTTACTACCGAGACGCACATGGTAAGTACAAAAATAGATTAACATTAATTACTATTACTGGTCGAAATTCGACCATATTTAATTTAAATTATAACATTCAACATTATTAAGGTTCTATTGTCAAAGAAATATTACATTATAGCTACAGCGATTACGATTTATCGAAAAGAGTTGTTGCAATAATCTATTTACATATAAAGTCACGACATAACGCGTGCACGGCTATACCAATTTCGATAATTCTTTTGGTGTTCTGTTTGCTAAAATCAAGAGAAGGTTCGTATTGAATACAAAATTAAAAAATTACGTAGAACATTAGAAATTTTTAGTAAACTTAACCATCATAGCAACTTTTGGAATGTAACCTCTTTAGTGCTTTTGACAATATAAACTTTTTTTAATATAACCTTATGGCATTTGACATAATTGTCAGCGATTGACAGAAGTGTATATATATGCGTGTGTGTCACATAAATGGTAGTATATGTAATGTTGTCTATATTGATTCAATGTATTTTTTATAAAATAATATTTATTGTGCACTCCTCTATATAAAATATATGTGTGGGAAATTTCATACCTCCTTCATCTGTGGAATTTTTGTAAAAAGGGGCACAAAGTTTTTGCTTCACATAAATATAGATATAAGTACTTTTCTGAACGTGTCTTCCATACAGTAATTGTTATTATAAATTTTGATTTTGTGCTATCATTTATGTACAGCAAAGTTTTTATTAGGGATATAAAATTCCACTTTTATACAAGTACAATATATAAAAATAGGTAAAGTTCCGAATTATATCACTATTTGGTCATTTATTTTTATTCGTATCCTCTAACGCCATCTCTACGCATTTGTACATACTACTTCATGCAATTGGTAATATCAAAAGAAAGGACAGAGTTCTACTAATAATATATCACACCAGTAGTACCCTGAAGTAATACTCTCGTAAATCCCGAACTCGTGGAAATATGGGGAACTTCTTAATATATGTATATATTATCTGATCTTGAATGATATATGATTCTAAACAAATATGCTCGATCATTTCTCATATACCAAAAAATGCTAAGAGTTAACAAAACTTGAATGAATATCAAGTATCTTTATTACCAATAAAATGTTTACTCGCTAAATATGATTTTTATAGCATTCTCGAGGTAGAGAGGCGTGATACTCGTATTCGTGGTAAGCAGCAGCCCATTAACGTCCCGTAGCTGGGCACAGGCCATCTCGCTTATAGGAGAGAGAGTTTTTAAAGCGTTGACTCGTACATAAGTGCAGTCGCTATTCACTCATTCTTATAATTCAATGTCACGGCAATTCGACACGACCGGAGAGCGATCAGGCACATGACCGACGGCTTAACGTGTTCTCTCGTCAATAACTTGGACAAATACTGAGAATTTTTCAATAAAAAACTCAATATCATTAGTTAAATTCGCCCGACCCGGGACTCGAAGCCAGAATTCTTCTTCAGGAGGCACGGATCTCTTTCCTACAGTCTGGTGCAGGTGCTGACCGGCCATGGTTGCTTCAACAGTACTTGCACCAGATCTTTGGCCTTGAGAAAACGCCCGCCTATCTTGATTGTAGTGCTCCTGTAGATATGGCGCACCGTACTCTGACGAAGTTTCCAGTGTGAGCATCCCAGCGGCATATCTTGTTGTCGCTGGTTAGAGAAGATCTTTCACTGGAGAGCATAATTGGTGTAATGTTTGCTAGTAAAATTGGGTGGAGGGCGGTTGTCCTCTTTTCCGAGACTATGATCGCGCTGAAGGAAGCAAATGAGAGGCTAAGGGAGCACGCGACTGAAGCCCTCCCTCACCGTCGGAGGAGGCTTGGTGGCAGAAGTCGCACGTATGCTATTCATGCTTCACCCTATTGAGTGGTAGATCCTCATAGTCGGTGTCGGTGAGGGTGGAATGCAGTTAGGGAGCCTCTAGTGGTCTCACTCATAGATGAGGAGGGATCCGCTGAGTTTTCTGTTATCTGCGAATTGCACACTCCCGATTGAAGAAATTCTTTCATAGGGATGCGTAAAGGCATTTCCCATTTTTTTTTCGTAGCATGTGTGATGTAGGAAATAGATATGTTGCATGTCTTACATTATTATATATTATAAGCTTTTCCGGCGACTTCGTCCGCGTGGAATTGTATTTTTGGCTAGCATTTTCAGTAGTTTAGGCTAATCATTTTACAAATAAGATACATAGATAAAAAAATTTTAATGAGCTTCACTGCAAATTTCTTATTCAGTTTTCTGAGGCTCTAGACAATCGCTGTACCAATGTTCAGTAGTTTTATACTTTCAAACACCAGTTGACTAAAAATAAAGTTGAAAATTGACAATATCCTTGCCCATAAAATACCCATACTAAGTTGATATAGAAACATTATCATGCTATGCTTCGTTATACGAGGGTAGGAACCGGAAGTCTTAATACTAGGGTGAAAAGGGACGGGTAAAACATCCGCGTAATGTCTGTTGAGACTAAGATAAGGAATCCAACCAAGTTTTTTTGGAGAAAATTTGGCACAAACAAAGAGAACAGTACTTTGTTAAGTATATATCTCTAATATCTTAACTAATATTTTAAAGGGGAAACATTTGTGTGTTTGTTTTGTAAATATTCCCACCGTTAAAAATGACCTGAGCAGAGTTTCTCAACAGGTGGACCTGAAAATGAACATGGATAAGACGAAAATTATGTCTAATATCCTTGTACCGCCTCATCTAGTCATCGTTGAGAACTCAGCTATCGAAATTGTTGATGAGTACACATACTTGGGACATATAGTCCAGCTAGGTAGTTCCACTTTCGAGAAGGAGGAAGAATCCAACTCGGTTGGGCAGCGTTTGGGAAGCTACGCCAGATATTTTCGTCCGATATCCCTCAGTGCCTGAAGACCTTGTTGCCAGTGATGACCTACGGTTCTAAGACGTGCACGTCTCTGACTATGGGCCTCATACAGAAGCTCAGAGTCACTCAGCGTGCGATGGAGAGTATAGTCCTACGAATTGCGAACCTGAAGTAGCATTGGGCGGGGCACATAGTCCGAAGAACCGATGGACGTTCGGGGCCGAAGGTGCTGGAGTGGCGACCCCGCACCGGACAGCACAGTGTTGGCAGACCCCCCACAAGGTGGACCAATGATATAAAGAGGGTCGCCGCTAGCCGCTGGAGCCATAAGAAGAGGCGGCCCAAACACGTCCTTGACGACCCACACGACCAGACTACCATTGACAACGCCCCGTACACAAACACACACACACAGCGTCTTCGCCGGCGAAAACGAGGCCCCCGCTATCTGACGCACCCCGGCCGCGGCTCCCAGTCGCGGACCCATGGGCGTCAAGATTAAGTACCTGTCCGATTGTCTTTTTCAGCAGCAGCAAACGTTGCTCTAAGCCTAGGTCCGAGCCTCGCAGGAGGCGCCCTTAGAGCAAAGTTTGTAATATAATAATGAAGAATCTTCTACGGGCCCACCCCTCGGCAGAGCTTCTGCGCTCGCCACCCCTCCCGGTTACGCTGTAAAAGCCAGTAGGGCTAACAGCAACTACACACATCGAAAAAAA